>JAOPHQ010004278.1:130000-285965 GCA_030340625.1 Merluccius polli | reverse complement strand
ATTACCAATCAAATCCTTAATTACCAAATTATATTATTCCTACATTTTGATCAGCCCCTATATCCATCTATTGCTTAAACACATCAAATTACAGAAGGACCATGCATTTGCTTTTGTTTCCCAGTTGCCTAAAACTGTGCCATAAGCAATACCATTTTTTTTACGAGTACGCTACGGTCCTTTTGTCGCAGTGGAGTAAGAGGTCCGGCCCCCACAGGGGTAGGGGTCGGATTACATTACCCATTATTTCATACCCCATCTTGTATTTATTTATCGTGCCAGTGCGACTGTGTAAGTCTGTGGGAACTTTAGCTGCAGTGAACCACACGACATTTTTTACTGTGAATCATAGAACCACAGGACCCAATTATTGCAAACCGGACCACTGTCCTGTGGGCATTACACACACACAGACTGCACTCAAAACAACTCCCTTGCATCCACGCTGGAGCCCGACTCATGACTTCACTTTTGGGCGAGGGAGGAGGAGGGGTGAGGGTGGTGGTGGTGAGATATTATGACATCCAATCAAAATAGGCATGTTGTGACCTCAGTTTGTTGGGACAGATCTTCCACTTTGATACCACAGGCCGGGGATATGACATCACATGCGGGGGTGGGGAATACGGCGCCTGTCAAACAATGGCGATCGGTTCGTCATCTTCACAATTCGTTTCGAGCGACCGCAAGAATAGGTGAATGTGCTTGGAGAGGGGGGGTAACCTGTTGGTTAGCTTGGCTCCTCGGGTATGGCGTGGCATCTTGACTCATGTGGGTGCAACAACCACCCCCACAAACACACACACACCTGACAAGTCTCTGTGCGTTCAGGTGAGTGGCGAGAAGGTAGGGGTATAAGGGTTTCTTTGGGCAGGGTGGGTATGTGCGCAGAGGGTTGGTGGTGATGGGCAAGCATGTGTGCCTGCGTTTGCGCTCACAACATTGCATGTGTAGATCTACTCTGCATCTGCCCTTTGTATTCTTTCCCATGTGTGGTTTTATGTCGGCTGTGTGTGTGTGCATGTGATTCCATTACACAAGCTGTAAGTACCACACCCACACGGCGCAGTGAAACGACGACTGAGCTGAACCGAAGCGTTCCCAGGCCAGAGGCTTGTGAGAGGCAACGCGTAGAGCCTCTGGAGGGGATTGCATGCGCGCCTTCTCCTATTATCTTCTGTTTGTTTTGGTTTCCATGATGGTTTCCCTCTTCTACAGTCCCTTGACCTTTTACCATCTCCACTTGTCCAAGCGTGGACATTACTCAATCGAAACATCTGCCTCTGCAACTCACTCATGACTTCTCCACCTTTGTTGATACGTTGTTTTATTCCTAACTATATTCGGGGGGGGGGGGGGGGGTGCCGGTGTAAAATACCAAGATGATCCTTCACATGTTCATCGCCAGACAATGCCCTCACTGCATTCCCATGGGTGCTGGCCGTAGCTACTGTACCTCCGATTTAGCTCGCTGGCCTGGTTTCGTTTTTTCGGCCAGTGGGGCCAGAAGGTCTGTGGCGCTGCCAAAATCCAGATAATCTTGGCAGTACCCGGGGCACCTATCTCAGCAGTCAGAGATTGGTGGTATCTTGGCCCGCCGTCGGGGCTCGTGTGGCGGCTCCCCCCCTGGATAGTCCCAGCATCGGAGAAAAGGCACCGAGTTGTTCAGCTGTCACCTCGGGTCAGCGGGGAGAGTTAGCTATAGCTAGCTGGCCCGCTCCCCTACCCTACCCCCCCCCCCCCCCCCCTTTACCCACCAAAACATCTAGCATTCAGCTAGCATCAGCTGCTAACCAGCAGCCACCATTCTGGCAAGGGAGCGGAGCTAAATATAGATGCCATGTTTTTAGCCTTGGTGACTGGTGCAGAGACGGGGTGGTGGTGGTGGTAGCGGTGGTGGTGGTGGTGGGGGGGGGGGGGACAATGGCTGAAAGCTCTGGCCCAGTGACAAAGGGCCATCATCGCTCCAGACCTCTTCTCGCCTCTCCTCACTCCGGCCACAGTTCCTTTCACTCCGTCACTGAGCAGCGAAGGGTGGCTGGCCAACTCCTTGTCCAGAGCCTTTATTTCCCCGGTGGCTCTCTCCCCTTGACCCCCTTCTTTCTCCTCGCTATTCTCCATCTGACACACACTCTTCAATCGACTCCCCCCCCCCCCCCCCCCCCCCCCCCCCCGCCGCCGCCGCCGCCACCGCCGCCGCCTCCGCCGCCGCCTCCTCCTCCTCCTCCTCCTCCTCCTCCTCCCCTTAAAGATACTCTGGGAAATAGAGGTGTTGCGTCTATGGCTTTTAAGGAAGCAATCCAGAGTGTTTTGCCGGATAGGGCTCGAGGAGCGAGAGAACGAGAGAGGGTAGGAGTGAAGTTGGAGCGCTCTTTTATTACTCCCCTCCATTCCTCCTCCCTTGCCTGAATTCAAGCCCAGAGAGAGAGAGAGAGAGAGAGAGAGAGACTCCAGGAGAGAGGGGTGGGGTGGGGGCTGAGCCTGACTCCAGCGATGGCACTTGCCTCCATTCAGTAGCCAGCAGCTAGAGTGTGGTCAGCAGGAGCGGTTACAGCCACCACTTAAGTGGACCATACAAAACAAAAAGAGAGAAGAACTGCCCTTTTCTTTTTTCCCAGGACTGCCCTTGGTTTGACTTCCGCTGCCGAAACCAGGGGAGCACTGATCAGCAGGTAGGGCAACTTATCTACAAGTGGCTGCCAGGCTGTGTTTCTGTGTCTTAATGGTGGGAATCAGCAAGGATTATCATGTGCCTCCTTTGAAGCGAGGCTTATCATGCTGTTCTGTTTCCTTCAAAGGGCTGATAAAGCCCTGAAATATATCTTAAGACTCGCAATATCATCCTTTAGACTTTCTAAGGAATGTTTAACGCACAGGGTTGACTCCGGCCAACAATACAAGCAAATGCATATAAACAATATCCCAATGTTTTACACTTTCACTTTCATTCATTTAGAAAGTCAATAAAATGACTTTTTGATATTGTTTGTTGCACGAGTTCTCTTTTGAGCTACTTGGCACTCGGTGAATGAACCTTCACTTCACCCTGATTAATTCAGAATGCGTTTAATGCATTCAAATCATATGGCATTTTATTTACATTTTGCATTGACTTGCATGGCATAGACAAATGACTGTTCCTGCTTGAGGCGGCGAGGACGCATAGGGAACAAAGGTTGGGGTTCATTAATAATACATATCAGAAAGGGAAAAAAAAGTTGAGGGGAGACGGTCAGCGAAGTCACAGTCAAGTTTTTTGTTGTGCTTTGTACGTAGGAAGAGGCAACGCATGCCCTGAAAGAACAGTGTGTGACAGTGAGAGATGGTAGTCCCTTACCCAGACCTAAGGGGGGGGGGGATACTGCAACACAGTCCAACTGTATTATGGGATGAAGTATGTCGCTATAAAAGCACACACACACACACGTTCTCCCACTGCAGACATTGGATGCATTTGCATGTAACACACACACACACGCACACACACCACCATATTAAACAATAAAGCTGGATGTGTTTACGTGGTATCGATGCCATCATTCACTCGTGTTAATCAACAAAGGCGTAATAAAGCGTAACCATAACAGAGGAGACAAAGCTTCCTCAATCAAGACCACGTGCTGCGGCCATGTGACAGATACAACACATGAAATGTTACTTATTTCCAGAGACGGTGAAGTTAATAGGAGGCTTACAGTGAAACGTTTGACGGTTATATTTCCATTCCACGTCATGAGATATTATATTGTCCGGGTTTGCAGAGGAGGTGTACCCAAATGCAGAGATAAACAAACTCAACAGCAGGTGCAAAATAAGCTTTCCTCTAATCCAAAAGAAAACAGGCAGGCGGGAAACAAAATCAATAGGAGCAAACCAACAGAAACAGGGAACCAGCAGAACGGGAATTTAAATACATTGAACACAGGTGAACAGAACAGTTGTCTTGGGACTGAAGGTCATTTGTCCACATTGGACCGACCCTCCCACGGGTGAGAGAGAGAGAGAGAAAGAGAGAGAAAGAGAAATATGTTGGCATCATTCAAAAACAGATTTTAAATACACACATCCACTCCTCAGAGAGAGACAGAGACAGAGACAGCCAGACAGTTATCAGACCCATTAATCACCCACAAGTAAATCAATGACAAAGCTCATACACACACACACATACACTAACGCCAGCCCTGTTTGTTTGCTTAAGGGGTCATTGTAGTAGATATGAACGCCACCAAAAATTTCATTGGCTTACTTCATCACATTGTTTTGCCCTTACGTCACCTCGGTTATTTCTAATGCTCGGCAATGATAGGGAGACATACTTGAGCTATGAGATACATGGGCCTTCAGCACCGGAATGAGATTAGGGAGTGAGATAGTGATACCGCTTTGCTGCTAGCTTTAACAGTTTCACTTGGCTAATTGACAGCACAACATGGTGTAAATTACTATTCGCTACCTGCCAATGTGTTGATTTCAGGCTAATAGGACACTATGCTTGATGCAGACAGCTTCCTGTCCTGCATGCTGTTTGAATAAATAAGAGACAACAACTGTACTGCAAACAGTTACATAACCACTTTTTTTTATTTTTTATATTGACCACAGAAAAACAACAAGTAAAAAATATTTGTTACTTTCAAATGGATAACAGCGATCATGAGGATGTGTTAGCACAATGGGAACCGGCACCGCGCTAGCTGTATATCTTACTGGCCTTTAGCATCGACACCATCACTCACACATCATCCACTCAACCCAACACCCTGCCACTGTGTGTGTGTGTGTGGGGGTGTGGGGGGGGGGGGGTGGGTGGGGGTGGATGTGTGTATCTAAAATCTGTTTTCAAATGATGCCAACATATTTGTGTGTGGAGGCGTGTGCATGTGCCCCTGTGTTCTCACTTGCACATTTTTCTGAATTACAGCAGTGCAGTGAACGTTTTGCATGATTTCTGCTAATACATGCAGTGGGCTGCATATTTCTTTTTCACTTTTTGCCTAGTCTAGATGAATACATGTGTTTATAATCAGGTGTTTATAATCAATCTAATTTGCAATGGCCCAGTCAAATAAAGGTTATATAAATACATTGAAATGATGGCACACCTATGGCAGTAAGGCCGGCCAGTGTTGCCAGTGGTCAGTGACTTTAGTTTTTATCACATTGGTGGGCCTCCACAACAGCTGCCACTGACAGATGTCAGATGTCCTGGTATATAGGAGCCAAACCCGTGAATGACAAAAATGCAGTTCAGACACTTTTAGTGATTTTGCAGAACAGTGGTCCTCGTATCTCATGTTTCCTTGGTTTTAAAAATAGATTTTAAGATTCTCCATAGCAACTCCATAAAGTGGACACTATGTCATAGCAGCACGCCTTCTCACTATATATACTGTATATATATGTATGTATATATATATATATATATATATATATATATATATATATATATATATATATATATATCATATTATTATATCATCATATCATTATTAATGCATGCAAATGTATGTTTGCATTTCTTTGTAATGCGCCTCTTGTCTTCTAGGACTTGAACTTGTTCTTTCTTAAAAACGTGAAATCGAAGATCACCAAACAGGTCTCCTCCCATACTCTCTCTCTCTCTCTTTCACTCCCTCTCACTCTCTCCCTGGACATCTGGGGGAAGTGACATCATCATTAGTCTTCCAGATAAAGGGGGTGTGATGACAGCCAGACGAAGATGGTCCTCCTACTCAGTGATGTGGACAACCTTTGGGGAAGAAGGGAAGGGCCCAGGGGTGGGGAGGGGAGCGTTTCACACCGTATGTCACAACTCGGCAACAGTATGTCGATAGACGAAAATACACGCTATAACAATACATATAGCAAACAGTGCAGTGATTCATTCCTTACAGAGAATATAAGATTACCAAGCATGAAACTACAGACCTGTGACCCTGTGTGGATTGCCCATCGCCACTAGGAATCCCAAGCAGGGAGACTTAGGACAAATGGTGACCCCCAATAACCTAATACCGGATTGGAGTCCGCATCATCCATATGACACTGACAACCGGCTATTCATAGAACTGGAGGGAATTGATCTCTTAACGTTGAAAAGAGGATCTGGGGCATGGAAAGGTTGGCCATGGGTCTATTTCAGCTTGTAGACCCACTGTGGCTCGCCTGGTATAGCTCTATGCAGTCCAATGCGGTCGCCATGGGAATAAGGGTATATTTCGGAGTGCGACTGACGACATGCGAGGATACAAAAGAAGGGTTTATTTATGACTTCCTCACTCACTGATTCTTACTGACAGACTCAGACCTCAGATGAACATATGTCTGAGGGAACGCAGTCATGCCTCGCTGAATGGCATCATGTGATAGTGGCTGCTATGCATATATCAGGGCTGTCTACATCCTGGCAACCAGCATGTCGGTCATTATGTCACTGACCAGCAATGCGGTCGGCCTTGTTGTAAGTGTACCGTTTACGACACATAGTGGTTTGGCGACGTAAGCCAATGTCAAGGCTAGGTCAGGTTCATGAAATCCCAATGGGATCGTGGTTTGCGGTTGTTTAAAGGCTGGCGTATACAGCCTTGGAAAAATGTATGTGTAAAAAAGTGTGTGTGATGTCACGAGGAATCACAAGGACCGTCAGAAGTATCTAAGCGACTGTACGGTATAATTATCATACCAGCAAGCTGTGAAACGGAGTGATAGTCCGTTATAGTTTTTTTGAATTTCCAGATATTGATACGCACAGCGACATTGAGGTGCTGCACATAACATTCGGAGAGCCCATAGCCGCCGCAGCTTCTGGAAGCTACCGTGTCATTGGTTGATTAAACGTTGGTATTCGAGTAACGTGTGGATGAAACCCGCGACCTGTTCTGACATTTCACTCCACGGAGGCTGGAGTGAAGCGCTCCTCGCTAGTGTTTCGTCTTACAGTGCTTACACTCTTGGGTATTAATAGAAGCCACACATTGTAGATGCTTGAATTGACTGTACGATGACAAACCCTTTCAGAGTACAGATGAACCAGGTCCCATAGATATATTGGATGAGTTGATCTCGGCCGTCGGTATTCATTCGCTCACTATAATAGTTCCTCATAATTGTAACCATCTGAACAGAATCATCGGCGTTTTATCCCCCTCTGCTTTATCTGTATTTTCCTGGGAAAGTGCGGAAGCGTGTACTGTATCTAACGTCTAACAACCGCTGATTGTCTGGGCTTTTGATTGTGTTTGATGATTTCATCATCCCCCCCCCCCCCCCCCCGCCCCCACCCCCAAAGGGGACGATCCCCCCCCCCCCCCCCCCCCCCCCCCCCATGACCCCCAGACCCGGCGGACACGTTCCCATGCAACAGTACTGTAAAGTGTTCCCCCCAGCAACAAATAACACCGTGCTCTGCTCTCTATTCTCATTGTGTGCAGAGCGCAGACACATTTCACAGACACAGCTTGAGGCTTCATGTTGTCCTCCCAGGACTCCCCTCGCAAGCCCACTGCATTCTGTCAGTGTCCCGCAGCCAAACAAGATGTCAAACTCCCCCACTCCTTATTAAGTCACCAAGTTCAACTCTTGGTGTGGTGTGGGACAAATCAACCCACGCCCGATCACGGCAAACACAACTTTTAAGTTTAGAAGACGGCTCCCTGTGCCTGTTGACCTTTTGGTTTGCCGGGGAATAATAAGACACGTACAGGCGTAGAGTGTGAAAAGTTATTTTAGGTGAAGTGTGTAAAAGTTAGGTGTGAACACTTTGCCATTGACACATCATATTAGATTGCGTCGGTGCCTGGTCTAGGGCAGCAGGGTCGAAGCGTGCTGGCTTTTCACTCTGCATTACCATTTTTGTTTTTTTTGATAGACGTTTTGATTGTAGGCTTTGATTGTAAGTCACGTGTGTCACTTTGGATGAAAGCCTCTGCTCACAGACAAAATGTAAATGACAGGGTTAAGGGAACAGTTATGATGCTTCATAGATCAAATCTGATTGTGTAATTGAATTACAAACTGAAAGATGAAAGGCATGCACTGCCATTCAAAGGTATTTCTTGACTTGCTGACGAATGACAAAAACCAATGTCCCCTTTCTTTTTTACTTTGGCAGAGTGGCACATGTTGTTCACAACCTATAAATACCATTGTGTGTGACAACTGGACCAAGCTGCAAAGGGACTGGCCTTGCCCAAAGCTATAGGGGGGGCAGATTTGTGGTCCTACTTTAAATTTAGGTCCACATTTTGAATGGGGCCTCTCAGGCTTTAGGGCCCCGCTTTCATGTTAAAGGGAACTGCTCTATTGGATGTTGGATGAATCAGTTACATATTATACATTGTTCAGATGCCACAAGTGTGTGTATGTGTGGTTGTGTGTGTGTGCGTGCGTGCGTGCGTGTGTGTGTGTGTGTGTGTGTGTATATATGCTTGTGTGTGTCTCAGTGCCATTGTCAGCTAGCTCTAGCGACGGGAACCTGAGGCTGGCAGGGAATGTCAGTCTGTGGGAATGCTGCATGTCAGACTGGAAAGCCGGCCACGTGCCTTAGGAATGTGCATTTGGTGCTCACGGTGACCTCCCGCTTCAGACGGTGAATAAAGACAGCAAAAGACGCCGTAATAGGATGTCATTGTCATGGTTACGTGGCGAGCTACAAAGAGATATTTGGAATGTGAAGCACTAACGAGATTAGGGCCGAGCATATGAAAAGAAACCAGTGATAAGAGCGCCGCACTCTCGTACTACGTTCAAACTCAACTTCAAAGTAGAGTCTTGTTTGTTCATGGAGATTGTTCTGTTGTCAGAGTACAGGTGGTGACCATCAACATGAGTGCTTCATTGACATCTTTGTTCCCTGATCGGCTGTTCCTTGAACAGATACGGGGAGTAGGACCTTATAACTGCCAAGATGCGGACGGTGGCTCCCATGTCTGACCACTAGATCTCCAGGGGCCGGATGAGGGGGTCTCTCTTACTTACAACTCAACGTCCAACCGCCGTTCAACATAAATACTAATTTACATCCGAGGACTTCAAAGTAAACCGATCCCATCCACAATCCAGATGAGAGGAGACCAAGACCTCTACTTTTTGATGCTTTTAACTTACAAAAAAAAAGAAGTTAAAATGTTCTTACTAAAAATATAAGTATAAAAAAACCGCCATTGATTTATCAAACCATCAAATGTAACCGAAACTGCACAGGCAGATGCTGCCCACTCTACTGAAGTCCGTGTCGGTGAGCCCTCGAGTCCAAAAAACAGGCAGTAAAGCCATTAAAGTAAAGTTTGATCGTTTGATGACCTCGACCCGCAAACTATAAATAACCCAGCGACAGGTTGCATTTCATCTTCCTAAATCATCTTTAATTTCCAATGCACCCCGAAGCGTTTCACCTTTTTTCATACCCAACTATCTGGTGCATGATTGAGTGTGCTTCTTAAGCAGATTAGCAGCTGGGGGACGAACTGTGTGGCTACCTCCGACTCGACGGCCACCAGTTAAGGACAGAAGGAGAGAAGCTGTTGGGGTTGAACTCTAGCCAAGGTGCTACGGTATCCCCAGACGCAATTTCAAACCCAACGACCTTTCCCAGCCTCGATAAGATAGCTTTGTTGGTCGCATTTTTGTCTTGGGTTCGACAATGCAAGAGATTCGACCCCTTGCGCTATCTTTGTCCTCTTTTATGTGCCGTGACCTTTTTTTCCCCCTTCTTGTTGTTGTTTGTCGTTGTTTTACTGGAAGCGAGAGTGAATTCAAAGAGATTCGTTTTCGGGAGTCATTAGGAGTTGTTGGGTGCGCTTGTACGCTTCACAGACCACAACGTCTCCAGAAAGATAAATGTGCTGTTTGGTGAGAGGAGCACTGAAACCGTGACTCGAACGCCTGCCCGTCCCTTGAATATCACACATCGAAGGAATCTCCCGTCCCTCGGGACTGCTTTCCTTTCTAGTGACATCTTGTTTGAATAACGTTACAAAGTTGATGTGCGGGATTCCTTTTTGCTTGCAGCCCTCCTGGGGTGCGCCGTCGTACGTTTCCCGCTGAGATGGCTGTGTGTTAAGAAGTGCTGTGTTGCATTTGTGTGTGTGTGTGTGTTTGTGTGTATCTGTTCCAAAGCAATTACTAAGTAGAAGGATGTAGTGTCCATGCGTTTGCATATACAAAGCACAGGCATTACAGTTTAATATTCTGTATGCATCCATGTTCTTTATGTGTAGCATTGGTGACTCTCTCTCTCTCTCTCTCTCTCTCTCTCTCTCTCTCTCTCTCTCTCTCATGCGAGAGACTGCATGCGAGAGTTTGATGAGCACACTCAAGATGTCTCCGGTGTGAATCAAGGGAGAGGGGTCACGATGAGATCAACAGGGCGGTATGTGACTGATGGGATTTAACAGGTGTGTGTGTGTGTGTGTGTGTGTACACACACATGCATATAGTATACATGCACTCATGGGTCTTGATGTATGGTGGTTCTGTGTGTGTGTGTGTGTGTGTGTGTGTGTGTGTGTGTGTGTGTGTGTGTGTGTGCTGGAGTGTGTGTGTGTGTTATTGCATCTGTGTGCATGTATTGTGGGGGGTGTGTGTGTGTGCGTGTGTGTGTGTGTGTGCTGGGTGTGTGCTTAGGAGAGAATGCATGACATCGTTTGACGAGCCCACTCGAGATGTCTCAGGACGTGAATCAAGGGGCAAGGGGTTGCTATGACATCACCAGCAGGGAGATGTGTTGCTGATGGGAGTTATGGGGGGGGGGGGGTGGCTGGGTTAATACAATATCTGTTTGTCATTAAAGTCTATTGTTCTTTTTTTCCCCTCCAAAGCATGTCATACAGAGCACCGTTCAAGGTCCTTTTTTCCAAGTCTTAATACTGTAAGAGTATTACTCACACACACATACACATACACATACAGATGCACACCCAGTCGCACACACACACACACACACACACACACACACACACACACACACACACACACACACACACACACACACACACACACACACACACACTCCCTAGCAACCTATATTTGGCACGTTTAACCCATAATTACACGGTATGACTCAAAATTGATGCGCTACAACTTAGTCGAACTTTTCCCCCTAAACCTATTTTCCAGCACTTCACAGTTAAGACAGTTATTAAAGACATTTATCAAACCTGTTATCATCATTGGTGATATCAAAACATGTCATAAGGTTTTAACCTTTCGAGATAACAGAGGGTTTAGACAAAATAAAAAAGCAAGCATTGTTTCCATTAAAGATTCATCTCTCGACATGAGATCTCCCAACAAACTAGGGTGTGACTGAAACCCACAGCAGTCCAATATAATTTGGCTATGCGCACACACACACACACACACACACATGTTTAATTAGCTCAGTTCGTAACTGATTGAACTGGTATCTTAGATGTTAAGTCATTTGCTGGTCAGCTGATGAGTTTGATATGAAGATGTGAAGCCAAAGCCATACAACGTACAATGCATTCCTCTCATTAAGTCATTAGTTGTCTCCCTGTCTTTTCTCGTTTTCTCACTTTCTTATCGTCTTTCTTCTCCTGTTTTCTCATACAGGTAACATGTAGACACACACACATACACACACAGTATAATAAGTATAAGTTAACTAGAAAATGTATTTGTAACCAACAAACAATTTACTATTCTTTCAATCTCCATCTTCCCTCACTACATGTCTCTTCTTACTATCTCTATTTTGCATACCTCCATCTTGTTCTAACTGATTAGCCAAAATAAAACACGGAAAGACGATTTAAGATAAGAAACATCTCACAACATTGTGAGATGTGTCCCATGGGAAGGTTACTTTCCAAGAACAATTGTTACGTTCAAAGAAAACTTCAATGATGGATGGAACAGCACAGACGGACAATATTCAATTTGTCTCTTATGATCCATAATGATTATCACAGCATGCCTTTGAAATAACATGTTTTTGGTTCTGCTTTGCGTTCCCTCAGGTAATACATGAGGTCCAAGAGCAGCAGGGTGGAGGGCCCGGCCAAAGGGGTGCCCCTCGGGGTGCCCCAGGGAGACCGCGACATCCACCCCGAACAGGAAGTGACTATGCCCGTCAAGAACCTCAACCAAGTCAAACTTCAACCAAAAGACGAGACACTCCACAAAGCAGCTGTCATCACAGAGGGGGAGGAGGAGCGGGAGGGTGGGGAGGAGGAGAAGAAGGAAGAGGAGGACGAGAAGGAGGAGGAGGAGGAGAAAACAACGAAGAAGAGCCCTTTGGATTCCAGGGAGGGAGTCGGGGACCAGAGAGTGGGTCTGATGGGCCTATCTAAAGCAGACCTGCTCAAACTGCTGGGCATCATGGAGGGAGAGGTTCAGGTGAGGTCACCGTGAATGCATAAGCTTGGAGGGCTCGTGTATGTGCTCATGTTGCGCCTCTCACGGGTTGCTTTGTGTCAGGGATCTACAACATTTCGCAAGCTGCCATCCCCACCAGCGTATCTCTAGTCAAATCTCTAGTCAAATCCAATGAGGTCTATTGGCTTGTGTTACCACTTAGGTGATTTACTTTTTGGCAAACACAGAATACCTGGTGGATCAGGAATTTAGTTTGCGTCATTATCTTTATTACATTTCGTTATTATGATTGTACCCTAGGCTATTGGACTTCTCTGGTGAATGACTTACCATTCTCTCGAATATTTCAACCGGTTACCATTTGGAGAACTTTTCCACACAGTTTGCCTTCAAGCTGCTATAAACTGTGCAAACAACTGCAGCGTTGAAATGAAAAAGGCCTCTGGTATGATGTGTTGGTATGATGTTATGCTGTGTATGAAAACAACTCTTTGTTTGCCTTGGCTCAAGGCAGCCTCTAATTTAATTGCACTATAGCACTACCTTGTGGTTGTAAACGGCAGTGACATATGCCAGAGAAAATTCAAATGTGTCTGGCTGGTGATGTCATCATCAATTAGATGAATGGTGTGTTTTACAGTCTATGGTGTATATAGTACAATGTCGTATATACTCTGTATATACACATACAATTGTAAGTAATTTGATGTAAAGCATCCACTTAATACCCATAAAGCATCCACTTAACACCCATTTCTATGTGCGTTCATGCAGCTTTTGGGACACAATACCACACAAAACCTCTGTTGTCGCTATCATTTGTCAATATATCTTTGATCCCAGGTTGCCCATGCGCACTGATCAATGTGCATTGTGCTCTTCCAGGCCCGGGAAGACATCATCCGCATCATGAAGTCCAAGCAGGCCCCTCCAGAGGGTCCGGAGTCCCGCTACGGCTCCGCGGAGCCAGGCTCAGCCTTGCAGGCCCTGCAGCGGGACAGCTTGATGTCTGGCTCCGAGAGCACCCAGAACCAGGAACCCTATCAGAAGCCCATGGTCGAGGTCAGCAACGTTTACGTCTTGTCTACACCAATGCTTTAGAGATATGTCATGAGTTTGCTCCTGCTGTTTGATTCAAAGTGAGGTTAAGGTTTAACCTCACTAACCTCAACCTGAGAACCACTGATTTTTTTGTATGCATTCATGACATGTATATGTGTGTATCTACATGCATGAGTGTATCTGAGTGTGTGTATGTATTTAAGAGTACATGAATGTGTGCATGTGTATCGATGTGTGCATCCATGCGAGTGTGTGTGCGCATGTGCATGTTTATCCCTGTATGTGTGTGTTTGTGTGTTTGCGTGTGTGTGCCTAGCTTGTCTACATGCGCGTCGACATGCGTGGTTCTACCTGCATGTACGTACATCTGAAAAAAATGACGAGTATGTGAAAACGTACCTGCATGCCGTAAAAAAAAAAAACACTTTGTGATTATTGTGATTGTTGGTTAGCTGGAGAAGCTGCAGGAGAAGCACAGAGAGACGTACCGGCGCATGCTGGGTCAGCTGCTGCTGGCTGAGAAGTGCCACCGCCGCACCGTGCATGAGCTGCACCTGGAGAAGCGCAAGCATGTGGACTACATGAACAAGAGCGACGACTTCACCAACCTCCTGGAGCAGGAGAGAGAGAGGTGGGCGGCCCAGTCCAGTCAATCTTTATTAATGGAGCGCATTTCACACAGACAGACAGACGGACAGACAGACACGCACACACACACACACACACACACACACACACACACACACACACATACACATACACACACAGGAAAATTGAATGTGTTTCACATCAAATATGAATGCACTACATAATGGACAATGGGGAAACAACTGAATGAATAGTATAGTAACAATTTAATAAATACATGTGAAGGAATACAGATAGCTGCTTAAATGTGAAAAAACAAAAGAACAGAGAGAACGTGGAGCATGAAGAGAGAACCGAAGAGATAGGAAGAGGAAATAATAAGTTGAATGAAGAGATGGAGGACATAGAGGAGGAGTGAGAGAGAGAGAGAGAGAGAGAGAGAGAGAGAGACAAAGGTGGGAGAAGAGAGAGAGAATGAGAGACAGTGTTATAAAAAACATTTTTAAAAAAAGAAAGAAAGTGAATCAGAGGGGAGCTAGAGAGGTTCAGGGCCAATGGAGGCTGAAAAGAAATCCATGTTTTGAATGTGACCTTGAGGTAGTGAACGACTTTACACCGGAAGGTTGGCCTCTAGGGACTAACAGAAACCAGGGTCTTCACACAGGGGATGTGGCCTTATACACATGGCCTGGTCAGGAAGATAAAACAAAAAAGGGAAGTGGATAGTGAGAGCGAAGGTGGGATCCTTAAATCCTGCATGACCCACACTCATTTATCAACAATGGTAGAGATGGTCAGATGCTATAAGTAGCTAAAACATCAACATCAGCATGGGTGGGTGTTTTTGGATGCACACCGACCACCGAAAGGTCAATTGTCCTTCTCATACATTTAAAATGTTGTCATTTAGCGGATGCTTTTGACTTTGTGAGAATAATCGAAACAGATACAATCCTTACAAGTCAGTTTATGACTCCAGCAGGAAAAACAATGCTATTGCTAACCATTATTTATACATGCTCTGATTTAGCATTTTCCCCATTAATCCTCACCTATGGATAGAAAACTTTCTGAAGGATGCTTTCAGGTGGCAGCATCAACCCCAGGGGCTAGCCAATAACAGTCCTCTCATCACCAGGATTTGACTTATCTGTACAATAACTTTGGAGCCCTTTTGAGTATGTGTGTGTGTGTGTGTGTTTTTATGTGTGTGTGTGTGTGTGTGTGTGTGTGTGTTTTTATGTGTGTGCGTGTGTGTGTGTGTGTTTGCGTGTGTGTGTGTGTGTGCGTGTGTGTATGTATATGTGTGTGTGTGTACTGTATGTGTGTGTGTGTGTGTGTGAGTGTGTTTATAGGTGCAGGCAGTGTGCTTGTATCTCCAGTGTAATCTATACAGTCAGTCATCTGCAGTGCAGACCTGTGGGCTGGCTCTATACATCCTGCAGCATTTCATCCACTGTCAAAACTTCAAATAGTCTGGCCCCCAGTGGACAAGCAAGCGCTCTCTCTCTCTCTCTCTCTCTCTCTCTCTCTCTCCCTCTCTCTCTCTCTCTTTATCTCTCTCTCTCTCTCTCTCTTTATCTCTCTCTCTCTCTTTATCTCTTTATCTCTCTCTCCCTCCCTCCCTCCCTCCCTCTCTCTCTCTCTCTCTCTCTCTCTCTCTCTCTCTCTCTCTCTCTCTCTCTCTCTCTCTCTCTCTCTCTCTCTCTCTCTCTCTCTCTCTCTCTCTCTCTCTCTCTCTCTCTCTCTCTCTCTCTCTCCTGCCCCTAGCAGAGGACACAGGATGCAGGCTGTGGATGCTAAATCACTGTCACAGAGTGGAGAGGCCATCACCGGCTATAAGAGAGAGAGAGTTGAGAGAGAAAGAGCATGCCTTGGTTCACCGCCGTACTCTTTTGGCCCGTTTCCCAGAGAGCATACAAGTTTATTTTCTGTTTACGTTAAAATGCAAAGGCAACAGAATGAAAGTGAACACTTCATATTTGAGCCAGTAGAAATTTGAGTGTATATTTTTAAAACGATCGCAAATCTAGGCTTTAGTGGGCATATGATATGGGCGGAGAAATGCTGTTGTCTATTTGGATGGAGTCGTCTATCTTTTCTCGAACCTGGAAGCTTACGGACGTCCGGGAAACAAAGTGAGCCGAGACAGTGGGGACTGTTTGAAATCACAATGCTTCTGCTTTATTCAGGTCATTGGCACATATGTATACAGTATCAAAATGATGCTGTAAGCGGCCCGTCAAGGCCCTGTCCAGAATTATGTGTTCAGCACCCTCCCCCTCCCCAGATAACAATGTCATGAGTGACATGAGTATTAGGAGAAGTAAACAATGTACTAGGTCAAGCAGGCTCAAGGTCTACACAAGAGATACTAGTTTGTACAGTTTATACTGATAGGAGGAAGGGACAGTTACCAACACACAAATATAAAGTTCATATTGATATACCATACACAACTCATAACAAATGGTTTTGTTTGTAGTATTGAATACATATGTTTTTCTTAATAGATTTGTAGTTCATTGTAGTGTATAGATTTGTAGTTGTGTACATTGTAGTTTAACTTTGCTTGGGTTTAATGGCGCTGATCTCAACCTTGAAACCTCCAGCCAACTTCCAGCCCAAAGTCACAATGCCTGCATTTGCATGTACAGTCGAGTGGTTTGAATAGAAAACCAATCTACACATTTGCGTGTTTATACTTAGGCAAATTGTGCATGTCCTACCTTGAAGGGAAATATCTGCAGACAGGCCCTAAAGGTCACCACCTGAAGTTTTCAAAAGGCACCAAGCTATCATATAGCTGTAGTAGCCACAGAAGTTGTACAATACAAACCTGAATTAGACTTACACAAACACGTACTTGATTCCAGGGTCCAAAATTAACACCTTCCACCAGCCAATGGATGATAGATTTGACCATTTGGTTAATGTTAATTTTGGACCCTGCTCAATTCAAAACTGAGATTCAACTCTGCAAAACACACATGCTGCCTTTGCTGGCAGACAGTGTGGCACTTGATCCCTTCAGCTCTGGGTGTGAGGATCAAGTGACAGGATCAAGGTGACTTGTTTCCTCTGCCAGGTGGTTTCCAGCTGGGCGTGCTAACAGGTCGCCCTCGGTCACCCTACTGAGGGGAGATTGGAGGGGACACATGTTAATACTGTCTACTTTTCACTCAGTGGCCATCGGAGTACCGCACATTCCCCACGGCGAGAAGTTGCTTACAGGGACACTAATGAAGTCCAGCTCTGCTACCGTAAACCTTTGTTTACCGTTTAGTGATTTGCCCAAAATGGACCAGGCGGTGTAGACGTTAAGCTAGAAGGCCATAGGTGAGATATGATAAACAACTGGAGGAATGGAGACAGACGGATGGATAGGTGGACGGATGAGATTGGGAGATAGATGGGTGGATGGATGCAGGATTGACACACACATTCACAAGACGTGTGCTTGGCCCTCGCAACTCATCACCTTAGACGACCACCTTAGACAAGCGTGAATCAATAACAAGCACCCAAAACCTTGTCCACCGTGGCATGTGTACCTCATTTGTTTTGACGGGAGCTAGTCATCGGTGTGAGCTCATCTCGTCCCTCCTATGAGGGGGCCACCGGCCCGCTGCCGTCCCGGTGGGTGTGAGGAGTGTAAGAGAGGCAAAGGTCCCGTGCCAAGCATGTGTAAGAATGTGAATAATAATGGTCCACCGATGAGGGTGTTTTCTTGACTCTCGGCCATCAGCGATTCACAGACACACCGGAGCAATTTGGATGTCAAGAGGTGAAAAACTAATGGAGGGAAAACATGTGCCATTCCTGAGGGTGCTCAATAGTCTTTTTCATGTCACGCACATACAAAAATATCGAACACCCCTGTTATCACATTGGTGTGATCAATGAAGTTATGTAGAAAATGCGATGTGATCAGGTGACTCAGGTTCTGCTGTCCTTTTCCTCTCCACCAACCATAATGACAGAAAAGCAAACACTCTCGCAGAAGGTCATGCACATCCTGTACACATACCGTAAATGCACTGCTGTACTCTGCCCGCCAACACGTACCACGACGTACCTCGTTTTCTTTGCTGTTGTTGCATCTGAATTCCTTCTTTTAGCAGCACATCAATCTCATCCCTGTACTGTACACTATCGCCGGGGCTCTCTCTCTCTCTCACTTAAGCACCTAACGCTTTGCCTCCGTTGAGAGCGGTCATTACTGTGAAACACATTGTTTTGACAGCTCCTTGGCAGGTCGTTTCTGCTTCAATCTTCGGCCTCCTGAAACAGACAGGCTGCTGCGCCTCCGAGCGCATTCCAGCCCGGAGCTGGGGGTGAGTGAGATGTTGTTCCACGAGGAATATAATGTGTTTTTCTTGTCGACGTAGGCCTTTTTTTTTGGTATGGATTGCACCTGTGTTTGTGCTCATTGTGCGCACGCATTTTAGTGCCCTGATGACAGCCTAATGTAAACGAAAAACAAGAAATGATTTCACCAAGAAATCTTGCTTGACTTTACTTGATCGATTAAAATGCAGTTTTCATGATTCACGCATCACGCATCACCGCTTGCTGACGTCGGAGCTATTGATCTCTGTGGCTACTGTTTCTCCTTGGGATGTCACCTTTGACCTTTCATACAGTTTAAAAGTATGGCCTCATCACTGCTGCTTCTAAATACTCATTCATAGCAAAAGTAGCAAAGGTAGAGATCCATATCAAACCTGAAGGTAAAAAAAATCAAACCACATCACACACACACACACACACACACACAGCAGTGTGTGCCAAGTTGCCCGGCTAACATTGTTCATTTGACTAATTCATTTGAATGAATTTGAATTTCATTTTAGGCGGCCTATTGCTAAGGTGTCACTGATGGCGGTGGAAGCGTAGAAGGTGGACATGTTGTATTTCTAGACATCTGGTTGACTCCTCTGTAGCGGAGCCAAGCTCGCTGAATGACACTTGGCAGGAGGAGAGCTAGGTGCTATGCGTGCTATGAATACAAACTGTGCTGTGTTTATGGAACTTTATTAATGAAGCATCATCCTAAACTTAGAATCTGCTGGACTGGATCTGAAGAGGGGGGCCACAGCTATGTTTTAGTAACCTGTAGGTCACAACTCCAAAATATGCCATTCATACATTGCATTTTCGACCAAACTCTGTGTGTGTGTGTAGGGGGGGGGGGGGGTGTGCACCTTTGATTCGCTCTTCCCTCTTTCATGGGTGACTACACTAACAACCTCTGGGCTGTGCTACGTGTATTTAGCACACATTAAAATGTCTTTCTTTCACTCCTGCATTGTTCACAGGGGCCATATAGACTCCTGTTTTACAGTTTTCACATGACACCTCATGGAAGCAATTGTACATTCTGTCCTCCTCAGGTCTTCCTTCTCTCCAGGGAGAAACCTGGCCCATCCAGGCTCTCTGGATTTCTCATTACATGTTGTGTGTGTGTGTGTGTGTGTGTGTGTGTGTGTGTGTGTGTGTGTGTGTGTGTGTGTGTGTGTGTGTGTGTGTAGACCAGCTCTTTTTTGCCATTGGGTGGAATTACGTTGTCATATTTTGTATAACAGTATAGCTCTCATGTCTGAAAAATCCCTTTTCGGACTTTGTTAATAGATTGTTTTTATGTTTTTTTGGATATGAATAGGACTAGGTTGAACTTGCTTTAGAACCAACATTACATTTAAGCAAATAATGTTTATATGAGTACACTGTAGTGTAAAATATAGTTTTAAAGTGGGAAAACCTCAGCCAAAATGCTTGTATTTGTGTTACTTCAATTACTCCAAGCCTTGTGTAAGTGACAAAAGATGAAAAACGGGAGTTAATTTAGGGGTAGACTTGCAGAACGCCCCCCGCCCCCCCTGCTTTGGCAAAGGAGCCACCCCCTACAAAGAGTCCCACTCCCAACCAATCGCAACCTCCTTTATATTCACATACACACAGACACACAGACACACACGTTCACATAGTCTGCGTGACTATCATCACCCAGAAGTTTGGTGCTGCTCCTTTGCATTTGCTCATCTTTCATTGTCCCGATGACAAGGAAGGAGCGTGGCTGTGGACACGCTGTGCGGAGAGAGAGGCCCCCTGTCAGCTTACATTTACCCTCACTGGACTCCAAACAATGGCTAAATGATCATGTTCTCTTGGTAGAGTTAACATTAAAGGTAAGTTACATACGCTGCCTGTCTTCAGCTGCTGTATAGTGTTGCTGGGGAATCCGTTTTTTTAACCAGTTGTTAACTCTTTTGAGGCTATTTTGACTGCAGCAGCCCTAAGTGTTGGGTAACTGGGTATGGATTCACCCTCTATTGGATTTTGTGTCTTTTTCATTTTTAACAAAAACAAAATGCTGTGAGTCGTTCTCGTAAGCCTTACTGGGGCAACACACAAAGATGGAGCATCTTCTTTGCATTCCTTGTACTTTGCATGTAATTTGTCTGGGGGTGAGATGTGAATGGACATGAGCAGCATAGAAAGAGGCTCAGAGAAAAGGAGAGCTCTCAGTCAGAGGGCTTTAGAAAAACTTCTCGTGGGGTTTGTGTTCTTAATCTCTCATCCAACGGCAAAAAGGGACGGAAATTGCAGTATTATGTGTTTGGCAGTTGCACTTCAGTTTGTGTTCTGATGCTAGGGTCATAACATCACAACATTCAGTCTAAGTGTTTGATTTTATTGCTTATTTTTTCTTTAACAATTTGAGCTTTTTTTAACTGCTTTGTTCTTTGATGTTACAAATTACATTTGTGTTAGTATGGTCTTTTTCAATCTGTTAGATAAGATAATTGTATCTTTTGATATGGTCCTTTTAGTCATCAGTTTAAAAAAAATTCAATTATGGGGAAACATGCATATCTTGAGTAGAAGTCATTTAATTATTAGGTGACTGTTAATAGAAAACAATGCAGGTTAGATTTCCATAACATTTTCTGATATGAATATGACACACAAAGATACTTACACAAAGATACCTTGTTTAAAAATCAACGCCATCCCAAGCTAACCTAGGATGCCTTTTTCTTCTTTTTCTATTTGATTCCTGTCTAGGTTGAAGAAGTTACTTGAGAACGAGAAAGGTTACCAGGCCAAGAAAGAGAAGGAGCACTCCAAGCGGCTGGCCAAGGTGCGCGAGGAGCTGGTGAAGCTAAAGTCCTTTGCCCTGATGCTGGTGGATGAGCGGCAACTTCACCTGGAGCAGATGGACAAACAGGGCCAGCGTGTCCAGGAGCTCGGCCAGCAGCTGCAGCAGCGTGATCATGCCCTGGGTGAGGCCGGCACCCGTGCCCAGGAGGACAGCCAGAGGGCGGTGAGCCTGGAGGCCGAGCTTCGGGAGAAATCGTCTGAGTTCACCCAGCAGCATGAGGAGATGAGCGCCAAGCTGGTCGACCAGGAGGCTCAGAACCGCCAGCTTGACGCCAAACTTTCCGGTCTTGTGCATCAGGTGGAAGAGCTTGAGGAAAGCAATAAGACGTTGAAGAAATCTGAGGATGAGCTCCAGGAGCTGAGGGAGAAGATCAGCAAAGGCGAGTGTGGAAACTCCACGCTGATTACTGAGCTAGAGAACCTACGGAAGCGGGTGCTGGAGATGGAGGGCAAAGACGAGGAGATCACCAAGACTGAGAGTCAGTGTAAGGAGCTGAGGAAGAGGCTTCAAGAAGAGGACAGCAAGAGCAAAGTCCTCCGGCTGGAGGTGGAGAAGCTCCAGAAGAGAATGGTGGAACTCGAGAAGCTAGAGGGCACGTTCAGCATCAGCAAGACTGAATGTGCCCAGTTAAACACGTCACTGGATAGGGAGAAGGGTCTGACAAACGAGCTGTCGGATGAGCTGGTAGCTCTGCGGATTCGTATGAAAGAGGTTGAGTCTTCTGAGTTGAGATTAGAAAAGTCTGAACTGAGCCTCAAAGATGACCTGAGTAAGCTGAAGTCGTTGACAGTGGCTTTGATGGATGAAAGAAAGAATCTAATGGAAAGGATGAAGTCAGAGGAGAAGAAAAATGAGGATTTGGGCAATATGGTTAAAACTGAACAGAGAAAGGTTATGGAGGTAACTGAAAGACTAATAGATGAGAGCAAAAAGTTCCTTAAGTTGAAATCAGAAATGGGGAACAAAGTAGAAACCCTAACCAGTGAGAATAGAGAGCTGAGCACTAAAATAGTAAATGAAATGGATAAAAATAAAGACCTAAACTGCAAGGTCAACCAACTGAAAAAGAGGGTAGATGGGTTGGACCAAGCAGAAAAGTCACCACTAAAAAACATAGTAAGATGTGAACTGGGAAGAGTATCTGGATCGGCCATAGCAGATGACAACAAATTAATGGAACTTACCTTTGAAATTGAACACCTGAAAAAACGTCTCAAGCAACTCGAGGTGGTAGAGGGCGACCTGATCAAGACAGAGGATCAGTGTGACCTCTTAGAGAAAAAGTTCCTAACAGAACAAGACAAGGCAAACATCCTGTCCCGGCAGATTGAGGAAATGAGGAGTCAGATTGCACGGAACAAAGCAATAGAGAAAGGAGAGGAGGATAGTCCCGAAGAAGATCTCCAACAGCGCTGTAGGCGAGAGGAGGCTAAAACCAAAGACCTCCAAGCTGATGTTGTGGCCCTCAAGGAGAAGATCCATGAGCTCATGAACAAAGAAGACCAGCTTTCTCAGCTCCAGGTAGATTACTCACTTCTGCAGCAAAGGTTCTTAGAAGAAGAGGAGAAGGCCAAGAACATGAGCATAGAGGTCATTCACCTGACCAAAGACCTGGACGTGACTAAGCGTCAAAGCCGAGCCTTAAGGCCCAGCATGAATGGGAGAAGAATGATGGACATTGCTATGACCTCGACGGGAGTGCAGACAGAGCGGTTGTCTACGGACACGGCAGAGGAGGACTGCCCAGCTGTGTTTATCAGGAAGTCAGTCCAGGAAGAGAATCATATCATGAACAACTTCAGACAGAAGTGCCTCAAGAAGTCCTCTGAAAAGTCAAGTGCTCTTGAACGCAGCCCTTCATCCACCAGTGACATGGGTGTAAAGAAGTCTTGGATTCCATGGATGAGGAAAAAAGAAACTACCCCAACAGGGAACAACCTAGAAAAGCCATTGCACATCAATGGAGAAGCTTTGCCCACTGAACTGACAATGCTCCAAAAGCAAGGACAACCAGTGCACATCCGAGTGACGCCAGACCACCAGAATAGCACCGCGACCTTGGAGATCAGCAGCCCAACAGGCGATAGCTTCTTCTCCAGCTCAGTCCCACTCAGCCCCAACCCGTCCCACCCCAAGTCTAAAATCACAATCATTCCCACCCACTCTGCATCCAACCAGAGGGTGAAGTCCACTGGGATTCGAGGCCCAGAGAGAGCCAAGTCCCCGGTCACAATCACAACGATATCCAGGGCAAAGTCCCCCGATAGCAGCAGGGTGTCCTCAGGAAGGCCCTTGTCTCCTATCTCCATTACGACAGTCAGTACTTCCGTTGTACCCGACACCTCAGCCTCTCCAGAGCCCCAGGAGATGACCATGGGCCGTGCTGTGTTCAAGGTCACCCCAGAAAAGCAGATGGTCCCAGTGCCCATCAGGAAGTGCCACACCAACATCAACACCAGCATCATCACGACCAGTGAAGATAGCAAAATACACATCCATCTGGGCAACAGTGCCGGCCCAAAGATGGTCGTCAGACCCATGACAGAGAGCAAAGAGATGACCTTGTCCACCGGGACAGTTTTGCGTTCGCCCCGTCAAATCACCACCACTACCGCCAGGGCCAACACAATCAAGGCGACCAATTGTATAACCATCACCCCGGTGCCATCCCCCAATCGACCTTCACAAAACATGGTAATGTGCCTTTAGTTTAAAAAACACTTTGGTTTACAGGACACAAATTTTGTATTTTTTTGTTTTAAAATTATTTGCATCAACTGTTTGTTCCATTATGCTATTTAAAAAAAGGTAAGCGCAAGTATAGTACTGAGGTGCTGACAGATAATACAAATGTTTCCCTTCTTGAATGACGACACACTGCTGCACATGTCTTCCATACATATTTCCTTCTCTATTGGGACTGTCACTATATGGAGGCCTCATTCTAGTGGGGGTCTTAGTGAAGTTGCTCCTTGTAGTAAAGACATATTGCGTGACTGAGATGCCATTGAACAGCAGAGCTCTCAGGACATGGCATCCCGCCATCATGCAACAATAAGTCATATATATAGCTTTTGTGTACTGTTTCTATTCACAAACGGTCTCGTGGCGCTCGCTGGCCCCTCGCTGACACAAACCAGCTTTGGAGTGACATAACACAGAACAACTGATAGTGCTGATAGGTGAAACAGAATTGAACACAGATTTACATTCCTCACATAGTACATATTACTGCTAAAGTTGTTTAGAACACACACACACACACACACAATGCAGTAATGTGTAATGTGTTTTTCCCCTTGAGAAAAAGAAATCCCACCTTCTTTCTTTCCACTGTCCTAATAGACGGGGCACGAAGCACACACAACCCGTACCGGGCTGACCCGGATCCCCATGTCCAAGAACCTGAAGACGGGGAAGACCGTGTTGGGGACGCTGGGGATGTCCAGTGGAGTGAGGCTGGAGTCCCGGGTGGAGAGTCAGTCCATGAGGATAGAAGTGAAGAAGTCCACAGTGAACAGCAGTGCCCTTCAAAATGGAGGAAAGGCCTGAGGAGGGGGGGGGAGGGAATCGATGGTGATCGGTCTGTAATGTAAAGTGCTGAGTCAGTATGAGCTACTCAACAATAGCCCTCAAGTTGCCCATTGATATACATGCCAAAACATGGTGCTGCATAGAGTTACAGGGGTCAAAGCTGTTTCCTCAATCAACTCAAGGACTAAACATGTTATACTTAAAATAATTACACGTTTCAATTATGGTGCCAATGTTTTGTGTTTGTGTGTTCATATTTATTGCTGAAGTGTAGATGGAAACAAATGTCTCATATTTACAGTATGCTTGTTGTTTGAGTGACATGTCAGGCTTCAGTGGGCCACCTTATGCATTAGTTGACTCACATACATTTCTACGTTCATGATATATTTTGTAAATGTTTTTACTAGACTATGGTATTGTTCATGTAAGTAACGCTTTCTTTTTACCTAAATGATTTTGTAATAAAAGGTAATTTAAATAAAGTAGACTTTATAAGGATTAATCCGATGTGTCCAATTTATGTTGTGTATGTGGCCTATGTGTATTTGTTTCCTGAATAGAAATGAAAATGAAATATTGATAAATGTCCAGGGTAGTGTCCAAACCCTTTTAGTAAATGCACTTCAATTTGGCAAGTAGTTAAATTATAAATACAATTATTATCATCATTATTATTAATATTATCATTACTATTACGATGGTGATGATGATGGTTATTATTAGTGTATTGCTAAATTATGACTTAAAAACGCTATGAAGACGACCCCTCCCCTCCGTCTGTGGACCACGTGACGAGGAGGCGGTAACCGGCGGTAACGTCTCGGATGACGTGCCCATGACGTGTGAGCAGCCCATTGGTCCAGACACTTCCTGCCTTTCTTCTTCCTTTCAGTAGAGCAGCTTACCTAAACATCAACACAACACGGCTCTGCTGGTCCAATCCTCACATTTACTATACACACACGGTTTGTTTTTTTTCCCGTAGCGTTTGGCACTCGTTTGTGCTGCTGCAACCCGGACGGAGTGGGAACAGAATAGCACTATCGCCACTAAAACTGGATTAACTGGATAAGTGTGTCGGTCGTCGGCGATCGCTGCCATGATGGCGTCGGGCTACAACGCCAAGGAGGAGGACGGACATCACTCCGGCGCTCCGGGCAATGGCGGCGGGGCGGGAGCCGTCAAGAGCAAAAAGCCGGACAACACGGCGTTCAAGCAGCAGCGGCTCCCCGCGTGGCAGCCCATCCTCACGGCGGGCACCGTGCTGCCCGCCTTCTTCGTCATCGGCCTCATCTTCATCCCCATCGGCATCGGCCTGTTCGTCACGTCCAACAACATCAAGGAGTTCGAGGTGAATCACCGGCTCTCCTCAGTAAAACCCCGGCGTCGTCGTCTAACGCTAAGGTTTTTAGTTGTGAAAAATCAATAAATCAAATATCAATAATCGATTAACCGTTTTTTTTTTTTTTTTTTGCTGTTTCCCCAGATCGATTATACGGGCGTGGACGCGTCCAGCCCGTGCTACAACTGCGCGAGGAACTTCAGTTGGAACAGCACGAGCTCCTGCACCTGCTCGGTGCCGTTCACCCTGGAGCAGCCGTTTGAGGTGCTCAGCCCGGTCCAAAAACAACAACAACAACAACAAACACAAACACACAACAACAAAAAAGGACAATGAATGAATGTGTACTTAATAGGTATTAGCTCCACCTGAAAATGACCTCGACGTTTGTCTCGACGAGGCTTTTCAAAAGGGAGACCTTGGTTATTCCCGGCCTGTCCTGTCGCCAGGCTTTGTTATGATGGTCATTGATTGCTAATGGGTGCTATTATAGCTCAATATAATGTACCGGCACTTAGTCTTCATCTGAAGTAGGATACAATGTGTGTTCATGTTCCTACTTGGAGATAAAAAAAAAAACAATGACGTGGTGATTTTGTGTTTTTTTTTTATCAATGGGATGTGTATGTGGAGTGGTTGACATTATGCAGCTTATGCAGTCACCTTTTGACCCCTGTGGCCTCTCCTCCCCATTGCAGAGCAATGTCTTCATGTACTACGGCCTGTCCAACTTCTACCAAAACCACAGACGCTACGTCAAGTCCAGGGACGACAGCCAGCTGAACGGCGATCAGACGTCTTTAAAGGTAGGCGAGGCGAAGTGGATCGTACGTAGTCACGTGAACGTTGATGTGATGTGATGCGAGCGTTTTCCATATTGCGCGCGCATTTCAACCGGTGAATGAAACGGATCTGCTTCTTCCACTTCATTTTTGACAATCGACCTCCATTTTGCAGAGCCCAAGCAAGGAATGTGAGCCCTACCGCATGAGCGACGGCCTTCCCATCGCTCCGTGCGGCGCCATCGCCAACAGCCTCTTTAACGGTAGGTCAACTAGACGGTGAACACCTCTGTGCCTCAAGGTTGCATTGTCAGCATCTTGAGTGCATTTGTCTTTGGAGGACAAATGGTTTTATCGGCACACCGACGCAGCGGCAGGGTTGTTTTTATTTTAAGCGGTACAGTATTGACGTCCTTTATTCTGGCGCCCTGTCCTTCGTCTGTCCCACAGACACTCTGGAGCTGTACTACGTGGTCAACAACAGCAAGACCCCTGTTACGCTGGTGAAGAAGGGCATCGCCTGGTGGACGGACAAGCACGTCAAGTTCAGGAACCCCGGGGGAAATAACAACCTCACCGTAGCCTTTCAGGGTAATGCACTTATTGAAACGATTTGCGCTGCTGAACCGTTGGTTACCGCCATGTGACTTAACTGTATTATATAAGGATGGACAACAGGATCTAAAAATATCAGATAATCATAACATATCACAGAGGGATGGATCCACTACGCACCTCAAATATCAGTCTTGGAAAGAAGGGGCGTGGTCTGAATCCCACCGCCCACCTCCTCCTTGCTTTTTTGTGTCGTTTGTATTCCCTCAAAGTCAGAAATGCTGTAGCTTTGTTCAGCTGCACCGACGCCATAATGTGAGTGTATGGTAATTGGTCACTGCCTTGGCCGCGTGAGTGTATGGTGATTGGTCAACTGCTTGCTACTCAGCTAGGAGGGAAAATAGGCTCCACCCATTAAATTGCCGTTAAAGGATTTGGCCGGTTTGCTCAGACCCCAGGTTAATTGTTGACATTGTCTATGTCAAGAATGACATATGCGTACACCCCGTCACAGTGTACACTCCCAAATTGGGCTGTTGGCGAGCCACTGTCCATTCTATTCCAAAGTGTTTAGCAGCTCCCATAGCGGTATCTTTGTTTTGTCCAACACAAGTAAGTGCATTAAAATTGCCCTGGCTAGGTAGTTTTCTAGAAAAGTGCCCACAAACAAACAAATCCACAAGTTTCGATTCTGTGTTTACACGCCACTGCGCACGCTCGCCGAATTAGACTGAGAGGCGTGCAGTTAGTCTTTACATCTCGAACAAAAATCAAGGCTGATTTACATCTCGACATAGACTAGTCAACAATTAACCTTGGGCCTTAGCAAACCGGCCAAACACTTTAAGGAACAGAAGGGAATCGTTAGATTGAAGTGAGATGGATTTAGATTTGGAATGGATTTGGTGGAATGCCATTTTCCGATGCTCAATGCACACCTTGATGACCCTGATAACATAAGTAGAAGTGAATTACGGATTGCCTTTGTCCATCACTTTAACGGTTCCCCCACCCCAGGCACATCGAAGCCAGTCAACTGGAGGACACCGGTGTCCGAGTTGGACCCGACGGACCCCGAGAACAACGGCTTCATCAACGAGGACTTCATCGTGTGGATGCGCACAGCCGCCCTGCCCACCTTCCGCAAGCTGTACCGCATCATCCAGAAGAAGGCGGACCTGACCCCGACGCTGGCCAGTGGCAGATACGTCCTGGAGGTCTCCTACAGTATCCTTTCTAGTTCCCACTCACACTGTATATAGTGCTAGTTATTTCAATGCAATTGTACACTGTTTTGTTAAAGGGAAACCAAACACTCTCATTTGAGCTAGCCCACTATCAAAGTGTAAAAAAATGAATGCCTTTGTCTGGCTACTGCTTTTGTCCACTACAAGACATTTGATACTGGTCCAAAATGTGGTATCAGTGGCTGTAGTCCGATACTCTGCTTTTTTTCTCATCCAACTTTT
Source organism: Merluccius polli (assembly GCA_030340625.1). Classification (NCBI taxonomy): domain Eukaryota; kingdom Metazoa; phylum Chordata; class Actinopteri; order Gadiformes; family Merlucciidae; genus Merluccius; species Merluccius polli. The sequence continues at coordinate 257,120 of JAOPHQ010004278.1, read as the reverse complement.
CTTGTATAGTGAAAGCTCACAGCTGCCATTCAGCCGAAAGAGCGATAATGCAGTTAATTGTCACTTCATCACTGACTTTTGAATGTGTGGTACACTTCATTATACACATTATTTCTCACAGGTCATGGTGTGCCGATGCATACATGTACTGTACGTTGGCGATCGTTTTCAATTTTCATTTTCATAAACTATTCAGTCATGTTATACTTATCCATTTACTGTATTCATATCTCACAAAGTTCAGAAATGGGCTAGCCTAATATCCAGCTTTTTAATGAAAGAACGAAAGCACTCATTGGTATCGGCCCAGTCGAAAATGTGTGTACAACTATCTGTAAAGAAAAAGTGGTATCGGTGCAACCCTAATTTAGGGACGGGGCTATATTGCTGTTCAGGCTTTCGCTCTCGCCACTTGCCACAGTCACATTTGGGGGGCCGTAGCCAGAATGTTTGATTGACCTGTCACCTGGTGGTAAACCTACCTGCCAGTAACAATTAAGAGTTATTACCCGTTAACCCATAGAGGGCATTTTGAGTCTATATATTTACATCTTATCCTATGTTTTTTTTAAACTTTGTGCATTTTAGTCGAGATTTGAACCAGGATCTATCCATAGCACTACTATGTAACCCACTCCATAACTTTTTATCTAAAATCAGTTGCTTTAGGGTTTGGTTTTCCCTTAAAGTCTGCTGCCCACATATTCTTCTTTTTTCTCTTTCTTTTAACTGTATACTAGAATTTCTAATAACTTTACTCTTACATGAACTTAGTTTCTGCTTTGTTTTGTGCATTATATCTCTGCCTATGCGGCACCTATTGCACTCCTAATCTCTGGAAGAAGGGATCCCTTCTTCCTTCTCAAAGCTACTTCTCCTGGATTGGAGAGTTGTTCCTTGTCCTTTGGGGGGCTAAAGCCCAAATGTTGCCATTGTGTCGTGGAATATCTCTACGCTGGTGCTTTCATTCATGGTTCTGCATTGCATCGGTTATTCTGAGCGTAGTCGACCAAAGTGACTCATTTTGTGTCACCGGGTGATCTTTATAATGTCATTCAAGTATAGTTCAGTTTTTAGAGGCGTGCTCATACTCTGGGCTTCAGGGTCAGGTGGTGTCGTATAATGTGGGCCTGTGAAGCCCACTATACAAATAAAACGGAGGCTATAGGAACACAATTGACAATAGAAAATGGGAGGCGCGTGCCTTTTGCTTGAAGGACAAAGAGCGAAAAAAAAAACTTTAACTCCGTCATCAGATTACCCCGTGCGCAGCTTCGACGGCCGCAAGCGCGTGATCCTGAGCACCATCTCGTGGATGGGCGGCAAGAACCCCTTCCTGGGCATCGCCTACATCACCGTGGGCTCGGTCTGCTTCTTCCTGGGCGTCGTGCTGCTCATCATCCACCACAAGTACGACAACCGCAACAACAGCGCCGACATTCCCAACTGAGAAGCGCTTCCTGTACATCGCTCCCCCTCCCACTCTCTGCATGCCTTGGCAGCCTCCGCGGGCCGCGTTCTGGATTTGAGACGAAAATCAGGGCTGTTTGTTTGTTTGTCGGTTGTTGTTTTTGTTGTCGTCATAGCTTGACTGCACGGGTATTGGTAAACGCCGGTGTGTGTGTGTGTTATTCATTTTCTTTTAGAAGACAAGGTAATCACATGCCTGCAAGAAAAGAAAAAAAAAAGCCTAGCTAGTGTCTATGTGCATTACGATGTCCAATGTTTAATCTCCAAGGTTAATGGATATGTATGTCTTATGCTATTTTAACAGTGATTGTTTTTATTCATGAAGAATGCGTTTTGTCCTCATATACTGCAATATGTCCTGCTGATGAATGTACCAGGGTATATTTTGCCACTCTAGTTGTATTCATATGGTCTATGATGTGAAGCTGAATTCTAATTTGCAAATGTCTTGAAGTAGGGTGAGCCTTTTTTTTGTTTTACAAATATTTTACTATATACCAAAAATTGACATTTTATTTACTCATATATATATATATAGCACTCCTATTCAAGAGAGCCCAAGCTAACTCCAAATGTATCTTTATCAGAACTCATTCAAAACGTAGAGCATCGTGGATATAATACGGTAAAAGTATACACGTATGTATGGTGTTATTTAACTGGTAGGATATTGGGAATCGTTCTGCCGACAAAATATATATTTTTAATATATTTTTTTCTTGCATACTTCAAAGACGACCAACTGGTAAGCACTTTAAAAGTGTCACATATGTTGCTATGCTGTATTTTCCAATACTGTTCAGTTGTTCTACAGAACTGTGTGCGATTTGATAAATGGTCCTGACTCATTTTATTTAACCATAGCCATTTTGTTTAATTTCTCATTTTTAGGTTGTATATGGTTTCTTGTGTTGCAATAAAGAACAGTTGACCAATATATGGGTGTCATTACTGAACAGGATGTACACAAAACAAAAATAGAATAGATACAGGGCAGACTTGACAAGGAAGTATGCAACATTGTCCAATGAAGCCGACACTGGACTCAATTACTGACTGGATAGACAACCGATAAGAGCGAATGTATCGTTATCGACATTCGAGTGTTATTGGTTATCAATTGGACAACCGTAGAGAATAAACAAAGTATGCATGTCTTTTCTGAAATGATGGCCTACATGGTTTCTTGGTTTCTTATAACCCCAGCTGGCTGCTGAGAGGTGAACATGGGTGTGAGCACTAGAGGGCAGTAAAGGACCACATTACTGGTGATCCTGGAGAGACCTGAGACAGACAAGACGTGTCTTCACATGATGACACTGCTGTCTGCAGTACAACACAGAGGCTGTTGAAAACACATGGTGAACCAACGGTGTCTCATTATTAACCTATTTAACTATAGGCATAAGGACGTTTGCATCACTCGAAATCAAAACACAAATGTTTTACGTTTGTTCAATAATTGCAGATTCTATTTATTTATTTATTTCATTCGCCATTGACTTTAATTCAATTGAACTGTAAAGCCTATCAACCAAAGCAGAGCTCCAGCCTCTCTCTCTCTCTCTCTCTCTCTCTCTCCCCCCCCCCCCTCTCTTTCTCTCTCCCCCCCTCTTTCTCTCTCCCCCCCCTCTTTCTCTCCCCCCCCCCCCCCGCTCTCTCTCTCTCTCTCTCTCTCTCTCTGCTTACCCCCAGATCCACATCATTGACTTTGATGATGAGAATAACTATACACTATACATTACAATGAAAGAGGGGAAAATTCTCATTTTTTTTATTTTGTATTGTTCATTAATGAATGCAGTGACTTGGAAAAGGGGGGTGGGGGTGGTGGATGGAGGTAGGGAGGTAGGAGGGCACTAAAAGTCATCACCGAGCTCCCCCCCCCCCCCCCCCACCAACTTTTACGCATGGGAAAGAGGGTAAAGAGGGAGTTTGGAACTGCCCCCCCACACCCACACCCCCATCCCTCCCACCTCCCCTCTATTAAGTAGCCAATTGTGGAAAGATTCATCCCACTCGGAGAGAGCCTGTTCCTCCCTGGACGTCTGCTGCTGGCCGCTCAGCAGCCAGAGAGGAGAGAGAGAGAGAGAGACCTCCGCCCGCAGCTCCGCCACCTCCTCAGTGTCCAGGGGAGAGGAGACTTCAAGGAGGACACACTTGGTAGCTTCACTTTTTTTGTGTTGGGAGTCGTTTATTAGGTGAGTAATGGGACTTTGTGATGAATCGCTACTATTTTTATTTTTCCCCCCTCCACCTCCTCCCTCAATCGCGGTGACTTATTCCTGTGATTTAAGATACCTGTATTCAATATTTTAAAAAAGTGCGTTTTTAAAATTTTTTTTTAATGATGATGAAAATGTGTTTCGTGATGATCTTACAATGCCCAATACGAGTGAAGGGTTTTATGAAAAGCTGTTTTGAGGGATTTTTTAACTATTCGAATTTAACTGAATACTAGTCTAATTGACTTGACAGCTGAGTCGTATTGGGTTTCTTTTTTAACTTTTGCGACGTCGATGTTGAATCACGGTTGTAAGATTAAAAATGTAAAGATTTCAAACGTAACACGTTTTTAAAATGATATTACATCGTATTTGGTGAGTGGGCTGCTTCAGAGCAAAGTGAGAAAAAGCTGTTGAACGAACTGCGTTGTGCGTAAAGCAGCGCTAGGCGGGGCGCACCGTCCACGTAGAAAACGGCATGTGAGCAAAGTAATTCAGTTTGTAGTCAAGGCATTATGTATGTATATATATATATATATATATATATATATATATATATATATATATATATATATATATATATATATATATATATACATACATATAGGCCTAATGCCTTGACTACAAACTGAATTACTATATACTATAATATATATATATATCTATATATATATATATATATATATATATATATATATATATATATATATATATATATATATATATATATTCACATGTGAAACATTATTATATGATTTGGTGAAAATTGCATCTAAACCATGCGAATCACCCCCCCCCCCCCCCAAAAAAAAAAAAAAAAAAAAAAAAAAAAAAAAAATCAGTTTTAAATGTGTCCCTTTTGATTAATTTAGTATTGATAAAGTCAAATCAAATACGTACAGATTCGCGACTTTGTCCACTAAGTTCACATTACAAAAATAAAAAATCATAAATGGTCCCTTGGTCCCTATAGGTTGGTTTATGCACTGCTGACCCAAAAAGGCCAACCATGAAGATAGGGCTATCACTAGCCACGGCTGCCCTTGTGGCGGTTCTGCTCTCCTCCGTAGAAGCTCAAGGTAAATTCAACCACCACAACCTCCTCCTTTACACTTACTCCTTCACATACTCTCCCTCTCCCTCCCCTCTCCCCCCTCTTTCTCTCTCCCCCTCTCTCTCCCCCTCCCTCTCTCTCCCCCTCTCTCTCCCCCTCCCTCTCTCTCTCTCTCTCTCTCTCTCTTCTCTCTCTCTCTTCTCTCTCTCTCTCCCTCTCCCCCCCTCTCTCCCCCCCCCTCTATCCCTCTCTCTCTCCCCTTCTCTCCGCTCTCTCTCTCTCTCTCTCTCTCTCTCTCTCTCTCTCTCTCTCTCTTCTCTCTCTCTCTCCCCCCCCCCCTCTCTCCCCCCCCCCCCTCTATCCCTCTCTCTCTCCCCCGCTCTCCGCTCTCTCTCTCTCTCTCTCTCTCTCTCTCTCTCTCTCTCCTCCCTCTTTCTCTCTCTCCCTCTCCCTCTCCCCATCTCTCACTCTCTGCTACCAATTGGTTGCTTAAAGTTAGAGGGTTTAGTGAATGAGCAATCACACGTGAGAAATGCCAAAATAATCTGTGTGGATATATTGAATAAAGTTATTTCAAGGTGTATGTGTATGCTCATTTTTCTTTGTGTTTATGAATGTTAATGTGTCTGTTAGTGGATGCACAGATGTTTGTAATTTTGTACAGACTAATTCTGTAATAGCCTTGTTTCCTGAGTCTTCATGTCTAAATGACAGGATGTGATTATGTTAGTTCGTAATCTCCAATTTACAGATTTGAGAGACTATCTGTTCATTTGAAATGCACTTTTAAACTCTATGTATAAACCCCAGCAGGTTTAAAACTCTGTGACCGTTTTGCTGCGGTTTTTAAAATTGTAATTTTATTAGCGTTATGTGAGCACTTACTTATTTTATTGCAATGATTGTATGTGCAATTGTGATTGTAAACCTGAGCAAGTATCACACTGCAAGCTAAAGACACTCTTGACAATAATGAATCCTCCCATCATCTTTTATGTTTTTATAGTATGATGAATGATTCTGACATGTCACATTCCCTAAACTATTAGAGATAGTTAATAGCCATTCTTTTTTTCATTGTTTTCCATTGACAACTCAAACTGGAAAATATAGAGTGGAAATCTCCAGATTGTATTTATTTTTTCACCGCTGAACAGCGCCTCAGCAGGGTTAAATCACTCGCATGCCTTCTCCCATATATCTTCCCTCTAACAGAATGGAAAGATGTAATATGAGAATCGCAAATTAATCCTCAGACAGCTCAAAGACAAAGAGCCTTTCTCAGGCCTCATTTTGCGGGCTTTTGCGAAAACGCTGAGTTGCAATTCATATGGAAAGTTAATATGCAGTAATGTTTAATGTCAGCACATGTTGTGGAATTACTTTGGCATCTGTTCTGCCTTTCTGGGAGAGTCAATGCTCTTTCCTCCTCCTCCTCCTCCTCCTCCTCCTCCTCCTCCTCCTCCTCCTCCTCCTCCTCCTCCTCCTCCTCCTCCTCCTCCTCCTCTTTGCTGCCTCCACTGCTGGCAGTAGTTCAGACCAGGCTGGCTGGCTGGCTGACTGGATAGATGGATGGAGACAGAGGACTGTTAACAGAACAGTAGCCAGACTTGGGCCTGCGGGGGCTAGGGAACCGTCTCTCACTCGTGGTTGATGTGATGGACTCCCATATTCATGACAAACCCACAGACCAGGGTTGTTGTTTTTTCTTGAAAATAGCACATTTTCTCCCCCTAGACAGAACTTTAGGTAAGGTTCAATATGAGCCTTTTCCAAAATAATCGTAATCTTTATTTATGTGGAATTTTCTGTTAATTGATCAAAAGTAGAGAAGCCGTCCATTTGTGTTATTAGGATCGACCCAAAACGTTCAAAATCGTTTTTATCCACCGCCCACCTTAATACACAAGCCGTGTACACACACACACACACACACCCAAAGAGACACAATCACTCCGTTTTCGAGAACGCGTCCACCCGCGCTTGGCGTGTTGAAGATGAGTACTGGAAGAGATTTGGAAGCCAGCCCAGCGGGGGGGCTTGAGTTGATGCGGCAGGTTGGTGCTCTTCCCATCCCAGCTCTTCTTGTTTCCAGCGAGCACGGGGGTCCTGTTTTTGTCATCTGCCTGTGCATTCAGTTTGTCCCGAGCTATGGCTTCCGCCTCCAAACGTATTATTTTACAATGATATTCTTGCGTCCCATGGACCACATCCTTCATGGACCAAAACTCAACGGCTTGCATGCTGTTTTTATTTCTCTTCTTCTTGGCGATTTAGGCTTTTTTTTCTGATGCATGGATACTTACTACACTAGGACATCATCTGCACTTAGGACTGATGATTATGTGTAGTTAAGTTTACTATTTATATTTATGTAGCACTTTACCTCAGTTAGAGTATCATCAGTAAAATCGTACAACCTGGTATCATTGTCTACTTATAGATTGGTTTCATTTAGAAGTTAAAGTGACTAATGGAATTGTGCTGAACAGCAGATTTATATAAAGTTGTCTCATTATTTTATGGTTACTTATCGTTCTTATATTCTTGGAGCATGTTTGCATATTTCTGTAGTCTTATATGAACTTACATAAAAAACAACTAGAATATCTTTTTTCAACAGAGTTGTAGCTAGGGTTAACATATCTCCTCGTTACTAATATATGTAATAATAATTAATAAGTAATGTTCTGGAGCATGCCTTATAACACAATATGTCAATGAATGTAAATATATCAATGAAGAGTTTTAATCCAAAATTAAATATATGTGCTACTGGATTTTAAATGAAATGAACAAGATTGATAATTATTAATTTCACATAGTTATAACTTGTATTTTACTATGTGTACCTGCAAAACAATGTAAGAATCCTTTATACTCATATATTTAACAAGTATGCAGAAGCATGAAGGCAATACTACATTTTGGACTTTGACTCTTAAATTGAATTGACACTATTGTGCACTTTATACACACCCCATTATAATCCTTGTTAGTTCATCTGTTTTCTTCGACTTCGCCAAAAAGAGTTTCATGCCATGCGAACTGCATGGAAGAATATCATTTTAAAATATAGTTTGTCACCTGTCTCTGTGTGGTCCCCCAACTGTACATGGAAACTATCATCCGGTCAGTTGAAAGTTGTTGTGCGCCAAACAACTTTCTCATGTACATCATGCATGACTCTGTGAGATCTCTGTGATCCAATCAGCAACGTGTGGACACGTGTCACTTTTTTTTTCTTCAATCTACAAGCACCTTTTTTTTTTTTTTTCATTAGACATCTTTATCGCCTGATGCTTTTTCACAAAAAAGAAAGTACACAAGTGTCTCTGGTGACAAATTGTGTATTCTTTTGAGAGGTTTGCAATGGATGTGTGCCAATGACTTGTGTAAAGAGTTTTTGCTTTGGTAAAACGGTATAATTACCTCACACCTTTTACTGAAATATGTTGTATATACTCTGTATATACTCTGTATATACTCTGTATATACAACATAATGTTCAATTCTGTTCGTCTGCTCCTCAAGGACTTACATTACCTGGCAACTTGATTCCATTGTATAATCAGTACCTTCAGAATGAAACGACTGTTGTAAATGTTATTTATTCCTGTGGTCCACTCGTCATTACAAGAGCTGTGTTTTCCTTTTTGGGATTGGGGTGGGGTGGGGGGCCGGGTTGGGTGGTGAAGGCATGCGTTGTAATGGGTGCACTCAGCATGTGTTGAATGGTTCACCCAGTGTTTGCATTTGGACAGAGTTTGAAACCGTGTGCACATGTAATGTGTTCTGGTGCTTTGAGTTGCCAGCCGTCTCGGTTTTTGCAACTCAAACAAATGCCATTTCATTGTTTCGAAATGGCTTCTCACACACTCTCTGTTGTCGTTATGTGTTTTTGATTTTGCCATCTTTGCAAAATGAATGTTTGTTTGTCTGTCCCCGCCCCCCCCCCCCCCCAACAATAAACAACTCCACTTCAGACCCTGAAGTGTTTGTCGTTGGGATTCATGTGAATGCCTTGATTAGAAATCAAAATGTGTTCAAATGTCTTCATTTGATCAAAAATATTACATTTATACATTTATGTGGTGTTTGTTGTGGTTTAACTTTTTTCCTTTTCTTATTTGCAGTGGAACCCCCTTCAGATCTAAAATTTAAAATTTTAAATGAGAACACAGTGCAAATGTCTTGGACGAGCCCGTCGTCCAGTATATCGGGCTACAGATTACAAGTCGTATCAAACACAGGTTAGTATGGCACCCATCCACACATACATCACCAATAATAAGCTCCAATCAATAACTAAGTGACACATATACTACACACACTCTGCAGATTCTTATGAATTTGTAGTCGTTTTAGTACACAATGGACAATTGTTGTCTCTCAGATGCTGTTCTTACAGTATTTACTAGCTTCATTCTATGTTTAATTTTTGAATTCCCCCCCCCCCCCCCCCCCCAGATGAACCAAGCAGAGACTTTAGTCTGCCCTATACGTCCACTCAGACCTCCATCACCGATCTGACCCCTGACATCGACTACTCTGTGTCCATCAACTCCTACTATGGCTCAGAGGAGAGTATCCCCATCTTTGGACAACTCACCAGTAAGTGCCAATCGATCACCGATCAATAGTTGTGGTGAATAAAGAATGTTAACTATCTTATTTAAAATATATTCACAGCATTACTCTGCGTTTGTTGTCAAAATGACTTCTTGAAATTAAATTACTTACTTTTGTTGCTCCCATTGCTGGTTTTCTATTGAGCGTAACAGTTATAGTTTATAGATGTTTCCCTCTTTATTTTTATTTTATCTAACACATTGTCTTCTTACTGTCATTGTCACGCTTTTTAAAGTTGTATCTAACACAGAGTAAGCGAATTAATTTGCCTTAATGATAACACATGTAACTGCTATATAATGATGTGTATTAAACTGTTTAATAAACTTAACCTTGAAGCCACAGAAAACAGGGGATAAGCCATACAAAATCACATCTGTGTATTGAGTGCTGAATCGCTCCATTGTTTACAGCTAATGGAGTGGAGAGCAATGTGTGTGTGTGTGTGTGTGTGCATAGGGAGTCCCATCAACGCGCTTTTTTAACACCTCGAGTTTCGAGCTCTATACAAGGCTATGCAGGCATGATGACACGGGGATGACGGCTTACTGTGTTCATGTGTCTCCTCTGTTTCAGTCCAGTCCAGTAACACCAGTGGACACGTCAGGAAGCCACAGATAGATGCAATCAGTGAGTATGTTTACTGTTCTGTCAGCTCTCATTCTCAACTGGGCATGTCCTCAGGGTTGTCCACAGCTTTCCAATTTTCCCTTCTGAAAAAGTTTTCGCCCATTTTGTCGTTCCTTCAGTGGGACTTCAATAATACATTTTTCCACCAGTTTAATTTTGCTGCTTAAAGACCTCCATTGCGCTCAGTTTTGGGCTGTCACTGGGAAGCAGGCAGGGGTGGGTGTGGGTGGGGTGGTGGTGGTGGAGTGCAGACAGTGGCTGGGGGAACACATGCATTCACTCCCTTTAATTGAAACCAGTCAGTACATAAAAAACACAACATAGGAAGGCCTGGGAGCTAGAAGACAGTGGGGTTCTGTTATTAGTCAGTGAGTGGTGGGTACAGGGGGACACATGCTCCCGTAACCCCCCCATGTGGCGTCGATGACGCCATTTTCTTGACACTTAAAATGTTGAAGGAGGAAAGGGGGGTGGGGGAGTGTTGGTCGTTATGGCCGTGGAAAGGTGTGGAAAAGATTACTGTGGTTGGAAATGGGAAATATATATTTTTTTATTTGTGTTTCCTATGGAGAGTCCAGTCTGTGGTAGGCAGGAGTCAAACTGGTTCGCATTTTTCCGACGCGAGTGAGTTGTTTCTTCGACTGGAAATTGCTCCCTTGGGTCCCGATGATCCAAGAAGCTTATTTCTGGGATTAAGATGATGTAGCCTCTTTCAGAACCACCCCAATTGTTCCCTCACTTCTTTGTTCCTTAAGCTTTTGACCTAGTGAAGGAATTTGGAAGAGGTTGACAGAATTCAGACTCAATGAGACCTTGGGGGGACTGAGCGTTTTTAGTCCAGATGTTGATACTGGCCAATTACTTTAATAGGGCCATCTCCAATGTTCCAGGGAGGTTTCATTGTATTATTTTGAATCTCCTGGGTTTTTAAAGGGTGAAACTAGGAATATTGCCGCTGAAAGCTTTTACTCATTGTTTGGTCTACGAAGCCAGAGATATTTCTCTCCAGTGGAATGACTCCACAAGCCCACTGTTTGGCATGGCTATTCTTGGGTTAATATTCCCTTTGATGTGAGAATGGAGGGTATGAGTCATCCAACTATCTGTCACGGGTTTGATTTTTATTTAGACTGCAGAGTAAGTGTGTTGAAGACTTTTTTTTTCCTTCCCACCAAGACCATTGTGTGTTTCTGCCATACCATGGCAAACTATCACTCAAGACCAGTGGCACAGTGTTGGCCTGGCAACAAGCTGCACCAAATGGTTTGGAATGGGGTTTTTAGCCGGTCGGAGGACCAAGGACCCCTGTATGTATCTTGTCGACTTGTTTTTCTGTTTTTCATGCAACGTATCTAACATGTCTAAATGCTGCTGAAATGTAATTTGGTTGCTTTCTAATTATGTATAATACATCTAACTCAAAGACAGAAGAAGATAAGGTGTACTTTATTAATCCCAGATGGGAAATATTTGGGTGGGCTGAACATTTTGGGCAGGAGTACAGAACTGTATTAACAATTACAACAAGATATACATTTTCAAATAAGGGTTAGGGTTACAAAAACATCTAAAAATATATACATAATTTATTCAACTTTCTGCTGTCTCCAGAATGCTCCGTCAGCGCCATCGCCGACCTGGTCTTCCTGGTGGACGGCTCATGGAGCGTGGGCCGGGAAAACTTCAAGCACATCCGCAGCTTCATCGGTGCCATGGCGGGTGCTTTTGACATCGGCGAGGACAAGACCCGAGTGGGCATTGTCCAGTACAGCTCCGACACCCGCACAGAGTTTCCCTTAACCCGCTACACCAGGAGGGGAGACCTTCTCAATGCCATCAACAATTTGCCTTACAAGGGTGGAAACACAATGACAGGTAAGTGATCGGTTATATAGTATGGGTTAGGCATTGGTTATATAGGATGGGTTATATCGTATGGGTAAGTCATTGGTTATATGTAAGTCATTGGTTATATAGTATGGGTAAGTCGTTGGTTATATGCTAGTCGTTGGATATATGAATGGGTCTATAGAGTTTGGACCCATTCATTGAACACTAGCTCTTAATGGAAGTTGCAGTTCAGACAGAATGTGGGCTGCATTTACTGTTGACGTAAGCCAATACTCGTATAGGAGTGTCAGAACTTTCAACATATACACATTTTGAGTGACAGCGCTGACGATCCTCATAGAATTGGGCTGGCATACACTTATTTTTTTCCATTTTAAACTATTTAAAATATCATTACGTTAATTCAATATGCCTTCTGTTTCAAGGTGATGCCATTGAGTACCTTCTAAATAACATCTTCACGGAGGCGGCCGGTGCCAGGAAAGCTTTCCCCAAGGTAGCCATGATCATCACCGATGGAAAATCACAGGACCCAGTGGAGGAGCATGCAAAAAGACTCAGGAACATTGGCGTGGAAATATTTGTTCTAGGTATTTTTTTTCTTAAGTGTTTTGCCGAATGCCATTCTTCCATGTGAAATGTCTCATTGTTCCTGGAAATGGCTTGATTTTAAACAGATTTTTTGGTTGCAAGATAGATATTTTTTTGTACATGTAGATTTTGTGGTAATTTATGATAAATATTTTTTTCCTCTGATCCTATTTATATAATTCAAGGAACACCTGAAATGTATCCACCAAGAGAATAATATTTAGAATACAGGCTGTGACTTAATAGTGTGTATGTATATGATTGTATTTCTGATCCTTCCTTCCAGGCATCAAGGGAGCCGATGAGGATGAGCTTAAGGAAATGGGGTCCACTCCTCACAGCAAACATGTGTACAATGTACCCAACTTCGACATGATCCAAGAGGTGCAGAAGAAGATCATCATGGAAGTGTGCTCTGGCGTTGATGACCAGCTCAGTTCTCTTGTTAGCGGAGAGGAAAGTAAGTTGAATAATCTGACACTCTTACACTCACCCTTATATTTTATGGAATATGTATGCATTAAAGGTGCTGTAGGTAAGATATGAGAGTTGTAAAGAAAGAGAGGTGAAAAGAGTAAAAGAGAGCAATATTTTGAAGCTAAACAACTCAAAAAAGGCCAGATGGATTCTAAATTGGCTCATACAGAGGCAGACACAGTCAACTCTAAACAGATATTCTCACAGTGCATTTTACTCACTAATAGCTGACAGATGGCTGTGCCATTTTTTAACAAATTACAGTCAAATGATAGCTCTCAGCACCTTTACTATTTAAATCAACAAAAACTTATAAAGAATTCAGCTGAAATTAAAGGTTTTAAATCCCTTCAAATAACACCTACCCTTACCAACCATCACCATTTACCATTCTGCCATTTTTCTTCCTGCCAACAAAGTGGTGGAGCCAGCCTCTAACCTGCAGGTGACAGAGATCGCCTCCAAGTCGATGAGGGTGACCTGGGATGCGTCTGTAGGTGATGTCTCAGGCTACAAACTCACCCTCAGCCCCATGCTGCCGGGCATGAAACGCCAGGAGCTGTACATAGGAGCCACACAAACTTCCATCAACGTCCGCGACCTTTCTCCAGAGACCGAGTACGAGATTAGCCTGTACGCCCTCAAAGGTCTGGTCCCCAGCGAAGCAGTCATGGCCATGGAAAAGACCCAGCCGGTCAAGGTGTCCACAGGTGAGGATGCAGTGTTTTTCAGTGTTGGTCTCTATTCTCTTCTTTTGTCTCATTTGTGTTACTCACAGATCAACGTGTGTCTCTGCTATCGAAGACCCGTAAATAACCAAGGTTTCCCTGTGTCCGTCTGCAGAATGCTCACTGGGAGTGGATGTCCAGGCCGACGTGGTGATCTTGGTTGATGGCTCTTACAGTATCGGATTACAAAACTTTGCCAAGGTCCGTGCTTTCCTCGAGGTGCTGGTCAACTCCTTTGACGTAGGCCCCAACAAGGTCCAGCTCAGTTTGGTCCAGTACAGCCGTGACCCCCACACCGAGTTTGCCCTCAACACCCACCACGACATCAATGCCGTGGTCAAGGCCGTGCGCACCTTCCCCTACCGCGGAGGCTCCACCAACACGGGCAAAGCCATGACGTACGTTAGGGAGAAGATCTTCATCTCCAACCGCGGTGCACGGCAGAACGTCCCTCGTGTCATGGTGCTGATCACAGATGGCAAGTCTTCGGACTCTTTCAAGGACCCGGCGACCAGGCTGAGGAACGTTGACGTGGAGATCTTCGCCGTGGGTGTCAAGGATGCCGTCAGGTCCGAGCTGGAGGCCATTGCCAATCCCCCGTCGGCCAATCACGTCTTCGAGGTGGAGGACTTTGACGCTTTCCAGAGAATCTCCAAGGAGCTCACTCAGTCCATCTGCCTTAGGATTGAGCAAGAGTTGCTCAACATCAAGAAAAGGAGTAAGTAGCATTGCTTTGTTTGTCAAAACAAAGTAAAAACAATTATTATGGATGTCGCAACACCACATGCAACACTGCTGAAAAGAACTCCATACAGCCAAGCAAAACGTAGGCTACCAACACTAAAAAGTGTGAAGGGTGTGGGATGACTTCACCACTTCCACTGTTTTTAAGAGTAGTGAGGCCTGTATCAAATCATACAAAGAAGTAATTAGGTGTTTAATGTGAATTACAAAATAAGTAAATTAGATTAAATCATGTTTACAAATATGTAAAACAGATGTAGTCATAGAATACAATAGAATAGGCTGACTCAAGTATGAATCCCTTAACAATAACCAGCTATAATACCGAACCAATGACTCATGTTTATTACTTGCTCCCAGGTCTTCTCCCACCCCAGAACCTGGAGTTCTCTGAGGTGACTTCCAGGAGTTTCCGTACTTCCTGGACAGCCGCCACCACCAGCGCCTTGTCGTACCTGGTGCGCTTCCGCAAGGCTGAAGACATCACTGGAGACTACATCTCCTTAGCGGTGCCTGCCGACACCACGACCGCCGTCCTTCCCCACCTCTTCCCACTCACCACCTATGAGGTCAACGTCTTTGCACAATACAGCAAAGGAGACAGTTTCCCATTGACGGGTGAAGAGACCACTCTAGAAGGTAATGTGGATTGATTGTCTATTTATGTTAACCAGAGCTCACTCTTTATAGCATCCATCAATGTTGATGCTGGCTCAACCACTGGTCTGAGGAGATCTCTTTTATTTGCAGAACAAGGAACCGTACGTGACCTGGAGGTGACGGAAGAAACGACGGATAGTTTCAGGGTATCATGGCAGGCGGCGCCAGGTTCGGTGATCCGGTACCACCTAACTTATGTCCCCCTGAATGGGGCGGGAGAGATGTTGCAAACGATGACAAGCGGACCTGAAACCACCATTGTTCTCCAGGAGCTTTTCCCCATCACTACCTACCGGGTGTCTGTGTCTGCTGAGTATTCCACTGGCGTGGGTCAAGAGAAGCAGGTGGATGGAACCACTAAGGAAGGTGAGTCACTTAAAATGCTCTGAAGATTTGTCTTCATAGGTTCATCTGTGTTGTCATCATCAGCTCAAGTTTTGAGCTGATGATTTGGCAGGTTTGGCAGGTTAATATGTTTTTGTGTGATTTTTATAATGGAGTTTATTGTAACAACATTCCATTTGGCTGCAGTCCAACTGTTGTGTACTGTATACATTTAATGCTTGTCTGATCCACCTTTATTTTTATTTTTTGTCCAGTGCGTGGATCACCCCGGGACCTTCGTGTCTTTGACGAGACCATCACCACAATGAAACTGTCATGGCGTGCGGCTCCGGGAAATGTCCGCCAATACCGCATCACTTATAAACCTGCGGATGGGGGCGACTTGATGGAGACGACCGTCCAGGGAGATACCACAGAGGCTTTGCTCACAAACCTCCAACCGTCCACAGAGTATGAGCTTTTTGTAACCGCCAGCTACGCTTCTGGTTCGGGCGATCCTCTTCTGGGCACAGGAACTACGTTGGAAGGTACGTAAGGATGTCACATTTCTTCATGTCAACCCTTTTTTTGAGCGTAGCATGAATGACTTCAGCAATCAGTATTGGAGAGCGGACAACTGAATGGTTTCTTTGTTTCGACTGCCAAAAGGCCTGGAAGGTTAGGTTTGTGTGCATTGAGTGCTTCTGAGATTGACTTGGTTTGTGATTGCATCTCGATCTTGAGTTTCACTCATTGCTTTGCTATTGTGTGATCATGACGCATGGTGGAAAACGGCTGGATTCAGGCCTGTTGTGTGGAATCTGGATGTGTTAAAAAAACAAGCGTGTGGTTAATCTCTGCAGCATGTGTCAAAACAAGAAAACGATGAGCCTTTATTTTCAACGGTTGGTTAAGTATATGAGCTGAGTTGGGAGGGAAACACAGTGCTTTATGTAATTCTTCTGGCGCAAGCACAACACTGGTAGGCACTGCTTTGCTGCCAAAGAAGCTAGTGCTGAGGAAATGGGTGTGGGGAAGCTTGTAAACTTTGTAAAAAAAGAGGATCTGGAATGGTTTGGAGCAGACACATGCCACATGCCTGGCTAGTTTAAAACGTAACTTTAATACTCCTCCATTTAATACTTCTTGACTTTGAAATAGGCTAAAGGTTGTTATACTTTGGTTTATTTGGGTTTTTTAATCCTTTTCATTAGCAACATTCTTCAGCCGTTTATTTAGACGTATGGGGATTTGAAACACTGATCATTTGTGATTAGATGGATTCTTCCTCATGTTAATGTCACCATAGTGGACATAGTATATCTATATCAAGGCGTTATTCTCTATGCATACATTGTGTTAGAGGAAGCGGTTTTCCTACAACATGTAGATTAGAGTAAAAGCCATCTGTTTTAGAGGTAACGACGTCTGTGTGGTGGTCACATAAGGATGCAAGTCCGTCAAGCAGGATGTTTGTGGAAGATTTATTTTTGCTGTGTTTTGGGATCTTACACAAAAACAACAATAATGCTGCAGGTCATTTAAAAAAGGTTGACACATCTTGCATGACTTAAGTGACCGCCGGTGGAGTCTTCGCTCTAGCTAGATAGTTAATGGCTCTAGGGATGCTGCTCAGGGTGTGGCGTTGGCATTCACAGCCTGTGAGCTGTGGTTTGGATCAATTATCAATTGATTGAAAACAGAGATTATATTATTGCTGGAAAGGAGTTTGCCAACAACAATGGCCTAAAGGAACCAAATTCCTAAATAATTGTCCTGATAACAGCATCAACTACCATTGAAATGACCTGTAATTTTGAACAAAGGATTGGTCTTCGGCTAAAAATGCGATCTATTTATTTTTGTTATTAAAAGCTAGCCACATTTGCATGGTGGACCAAAGCGATGCCATGGTCGTTTCTTCTCATTACATGCCTGTGATGTGATGTACTGGTGGCTGAACTCGACTTCTCTCCGGAAAGCTATCTCATCCCACCAACTCACCAAACTATTTCATTCTTCAGAATATGATCAATAGTGGAGTCCTTGTTTCTTAATGTCATGCCCTTATACCCTTGGCAGGCCCAAGGGTCATTGATGGCAGTCAATTCTGGACTTTTCAGGGGTCCAAGTTATTGGTTGAAAAGGGGACTTGTATGCATAATGTTGCCCTTCGAAATTCAAATTCATTACATTGTGTTCCATCGTTTGTCCCTTAAATTGCCAAAGGTGTTGATTTTGGCAAAACACAGTTTCCACAGTTTGAATCCATCCTCAGTAATACACCCTCATAGGAAATACTAAACCCGCTCTCTGTGCTCCATGACAAAGCACTTTGTCTAGCCAACTCCCAAAGACCTTGACGTCACCACACCTCACCACACACACACACACACTGATCTCATTGTTTTGACTGCCACTATGAGACCCACCATGAAGGTGAACATTTGACTGGCTGGGAAAATATTTTTCACACAATAACACCAATTGTGCCACCAAAATTGGACAGTGTTCAAAATGGAGGCGAAAAGTGGGAGATTATTTATTACATCCTGTTCAGTTTCCTTGGTTGATAGGAGTCCTC
This sequence comes from Merluccius polli, assembly GCA_030340625.1. Lineage (NCBI taxonomy): Eukaryota > Metazoa > Chordata > Actinopteri > Gadiformes > Merlucciidae > Merluccius > Merluccius polli. The sequence goes on along the minus strand of JAOPHQ010004278.1, from coordinate 239,150 downwards.
CAAGAAGGGGGTTAAGATAAAAATAAATGCTCCATCTCACAGCATGGATAATGGATGGAAGTGTATTTAGCTACCAACAAGGGGAAGAAACCTTACCCAACCCCTCAAAGTCAGACATGTTCATTGCTTAAATATCACCATCTGAACCGCCCAAAAAAATCCCACCATTGTGTTGCTTTGTTGATTTTCTCTGTGCACTCTGGGATGGTGGAAGTGGCTCGGAACCAGAAATCACACCAGCATGGGTCTATCCCCCACCTTGCTGTCATGTGTTTCTGGAAACCACTCCAGCTTAGCAGTGGATGCCAGATCAGCTCCAGGTCTGTTTCACTCCAGCGGTGTGAAGTTCCTCTGAGGTAACAGAGACACCCCCTCCTGGCACTCAGATAGGGGGGAGGAATGTGGGGGGGGGGTCTTTGCCTCCTCATGCTCAGATGTGGATGTTGGTGAAGTAACCAAAAGCAATAAAATAGAGGAAGTTTTAAGCGCCAGTGCTGAAATGGCACGCAATGCACACTGTCCAGAGTTCAGGAGCCTTTTATAGGATGGACGAAATGAAATAAGACTTTTACTGAAGGAGTGGAATCAAGATCCAATGAATTAGGAAAAAAAAAAAAAAAAAAACTGGAGGGACATTCTCGGACAGTCAGTAAGTCAGTTCTTGTATAAAGTTCGTGTTTACTACACATTCCACTTTTTTGTTTGGCATTTGGCCATTTTTCCACAACTGCAGATCATTATGACTCTAGACATCTTGGCTGTGGATGTGAGGGGTATGTCAACACATGGATCTTCCTTTTGCGGTGTGCGCGTGTGTGTGTGTGTGTGTGTGGGTGTGTGTGTGTGCGTGTATGTGTGTGTGTGCGTGCGTGTTTGTGTGGTATGGGTGAATCAGTGGGGTGAGGCATGGAGTCAAATGATATGGTCTCGGCAAAAGCTCTAATTTAAGAGCAGGATTCCCCTCAGAGGGCGTGGTCGCTTGGCCCGACCACATTGAAACATGGTCCCGATAAGGAGACACTTCAACACCACTCTTGTTTTATTAACCTAACACCAGGTGTTGGTGACAGTAATAGCTGCTATTCCAATCCAGCGGTTTTAGAGTTTATGGCGAATGTCATTAAGCTGCCGATGTGTGTGTGTGTGTATGTGTATGCGCATTGGATTACCCATTTGGCTTGTAAAACGTAAATGATGACATTTTTGTTGTGGCTCTTTGTCAGTGGACTCTAAAGGGTTGGCAGGTCTGACTGTGGCCCATGTGTTTTCTGAGAGTGCACTGCTTTACTCCTTGGCAGGAGCTCTTGGCCGAGCACCATCTACTGAGCCATTGTCTGTGGAAGTGATTTCCCAGTGATCCCTGTGCATTCACCTTAAACACAGCTGTCGAATCAACGTATATCACTACGGTTTTCCCGTGAAATCCATCCTTTTTGGAGATGGTGTCCTCTGGACTTATGTATTAGGGTCTACATTGATCTTGATTGGTCCTCAATTTTTTTTATGCAGAAAGCACACAGCTTGGCAGGAACTATGTGGATGCTGATGCATTTTTATTTAATTCTAACTTTGATAGCAGCCATTCCACCTCTAATGGATTGACAACAGAATGAGACACCAATCAAAAGATACAAATGGAAATTAGCATGTGACCAAAAAGTGTTGCCCAATCCCAGTCTCAGTTAATTTATAGTGTTTGCTTGTGGCTTGTGGTTTGTGGGTTTATTGGCTAAATTCATTTATTCATTTGAGACCACCTACCTGCTCTACACATAGATGTATGGTCATTAGGTGTTAGTATTTAGGGTGTTAGTATGTGTTGTGAATGGGGGTATATCTTGAAGGCTGTGTAGGTGCTAGGTAGTAGGTTAAGTTCGGGGTTAGCAGAGTGCAGTCATTCTGCAAAGGAATAAAGCATGTAAAGGGAAAGAAACAGAAACGCCACTTACTCAGCTAAGCATGCTGCCGGCCACTCATCACCAAACACCACAGCAAAGTCTCCCCTCATGCTCGTACTGTGCCGGGCAGTTCCCCTTTAGCCCCTCAGGAAAAAGGGAGGGAAAAAGGGGAGAGGGTAACATCTGCCATTGTACAAAAAAACCCTGTGCTTTTTCAGATCACATTTCAGCCGTTTCAATGGAAAATGAAAGGCGCTGAGGCTATGTGATTTGTGATTAGTTTTGCAGAGATTTTTCCAGGAGCCTCTGATTGTGAAGCGAGTAAATCACAGAGTTCAAACACATCCTGAGGGTTCAGACCGACAGATGACTGTTTCTGGTTTTATCACTCGTTGGCCTGTTGATCTTGTCCATTCTGTGTCTAGCCCACTTCCTAAAGCCCTTTATGTATCTGCGTTAGAAATCCACACCGCACGGACAAAAGGAAATACTGAGCTGGATTCTCCATACGCATGTTTTTTTTATGCGTTTGGACCTAACGCTGATGTTCTAGTCCAAATAATGGGCGTTGGACCAAATCAACACAAGAAACACATGATTTGTATTTTAGTTCATCCAGCTCAACACAGCTGAGATAGTAATTTGCTTTCTCCTTCTCCATATGTATCATACATGAATGCTGATTCTGTGTTTCTTGTTTAGTTTATACGTTTTTTAAAAACTCTTTACTTTACTCTTTCTCTCTTTACTTCTTTACTCCACAGAACTGGGCTCGCCTAAAGACCTGGTGACCAGTGACGTCACCGACACCAGCTTCGCCGTGCACTGGACCGCAGCGCCGGGCAACGTGCGCCAGTACCGGCTCAGATGGAAGTCCATGTATAGTGACGAGACGGGGGAGAAGATGGTGGGCGGGGACACCACAGACACCGTTCTGGAGGGTCTCACCCCAGAGACGCTATACCAGGTCTCGGTGTACGCCGCTTACGGCCACGGCGAGGGCGAGCCTCTGGTGGGGGAGGAGACCACAGATGGTTAGTCACTCAAGAAGCTGCTGAAATGCCTCTAGCAGACCCTTGACTTTGGGAGCCCCTCTCTCTCTTTCAACTCCCTCTTCCCTCTGGACCTCCTTCTGTTTCTGCTCTGTCCTCATGCTCGTTTGTTTAAACTAGTGTTGACTTTTCTTCTAAATCAATCTTTTTTTGTTTTGCCCACCTGTTACCCTAAAAATATTTCCTAATATATTTTTAATTGCTTGGTTATTCTTTCATGAAGTGTATTCACGGGCCAACAAAATACACTAAAAGACTAAACGTATACATACACTAATACCCGTTTTAGTTGTATATATCTTAAAGCATATAAAACAAGCACCAAGCCCCTAAAAGGAGGGGAAAAGCTAGCAAACAATTTCCTAAATGGACCCAAAAGACTTACTCAAAAGCCTGGAATGCTGACCCAAACCTTGACTTTATTGCCCCAAAGGCACCATAGGCCTGCTTAACATTTAAATGTGCCTGTTAATTTTAGACATGTTAAAAGAGCACAAGATATTCCATCAATGGTAGAGATCTATACCAGTGAGATAATTTCTAATGATAGAAAACAAGATTTTAGCCTAGAATTACCCATTTTTGGGCTATAAAAACAGGCCGTAGAAGCCATTGAGATGGCTTTGTAGTGCGAGTGATATAAGTCATCTGTATGTGAGATTTATATGTACACATAGGGGGTGATTTAATGTACAGCACCTGCAACCGGTTTTCACAGGAGATGCAGGTCAGATAGAGCTAGACAGAAAGTGGTATATTCCTTGTTAGACTGTTCTCATGCCAAGATGAGAAAAGCACATTGAACAGAATCCCTCTCCAATCGGGAATTGATTTAACCACCAGTTAACACAAGGGAATGTGCTAATGGAAAAATATGTGCAGACATCTTTTTATACTTATTCATTCTGGAAAGCCGGACAGGTGCAAAATACACCACAACCACCTTTGAGGCGACATATGGTTTATAACCACAATGCTTTTTTTGCTCAAGCTTCCAGCTAGGTCTCTCTTTTCCCTCTGCAAAGCAGACACCACTGGTCCATTTGGACTGAGCAACACACAGAAAACTTGGATGCACAACATATTTCCGTTCATAAAAACCAAGTGAAAAAAAGAAAGAAGAAATTATTCTCTCTGAAGTTGAGAAATTCTGAATATTTTCCTCAGCTCGTTTAGAGGGCTCTGACAACTCACACTTGCCCTTCCTGTTCTGGATTAAATGCTATGTAGACACGCTATGGAAAAAACTGCCCCTGCTGGCTTTCCTCAAATAGATCAGTCGTCTATGCTTGGCTCCTAAAACACACTGACTAAACATGATCAATTCTGTAAAGTTGGACCGGTTTGATGCATGTATGCTCCTGAAAATAATGTAATTTAGCTGGGTGATTTGATGTTTCCATAAAGTTAAGATCCATTCATCCATCCACACCTACATCCATCCATCCACCCACCCATCCACGACTCTAATCTAATATCCTCTTCCTCGCAGTCTCAGCGGCCGGCAAGTTGATCGTCGTGTCGGAGGAGACAGAGAAGAGCATGAAGGTTGCGTGGCAGCCTGCGCCGGGAAATGTGGTCAACTACCGTGTGACCTACAAGCCCCAGCAGGGCGGGCGCCAGCTGGCCGCCAAGGTCCCCGGCAATAGCCCCACCACCACCGTCCTGCGCCGGCTGACCCCCCTGACCACCTATGACATCACCGTCATACCCGTCTACCGCCAGGGGGAGGGCAAGGCCAGGGAGGGAGAGGGAACCACATGTACGTTGGTGACTTCACACACATTCCCTTACCTTTTTTTGTGATCAATTGAGATGGAAGAGTTGTTTTACACAGTGGGGCGGGGGTTATTTAAATCAAACTTCCCCACAAACACTCCCAATTCGTTCAATCTTTGCACATTTCTCTTAAATGATATATATGTATTTCTTTTTTCTTCATATCGTACCACTTTTGTTTTAATTTTCCATCGTGCTATTGTGTTGTTGTCATGTAACATTGTTTTTGGATGTGTTTTTTCCCCCCTCCTTCTCTAGTGTCCCCTTACAAGGGGCCCAGGAACCTCCAGACCTCTGAGCCGTCCAAGACCAGTTTCCGGGTCACCTGGGACCACGCTCCCGGAGATGTGAAGGGCTACAAAGTCACATTCCACCCCTTAGGAGATGACATTGACCTTGGAGAACTCCAAGTGGGCCCCTATGACAACACGGTGGTGCTGGAGGAATTAAGGTGTGTCTTTTTCTTCTCTGCTTCTGCGGATCTGCTTTTCTTTGTACTTTGTTTTTTTTTTCATTAAAGTGACGCATGCACATTTAAAATAAATATGTTGAGGCGCTGTGGTTTTGTTTGGAAGGTGGGTGGCTCATACAAGCGGTGTGTTGTGTGCCACAGAGCGGGAACCAAGTACACCGTGAGTGTGTTTGGGATGTTTGATGGTGGAGAGAGCATGCCTTTGGCTGGCGAGGAGAAAACCACTCTCTCTGATGCACCCGAGCCTCCCCCCTACCACCCCAGAGGTAAAGCCTATGTTGTAATGTCTACTGTATGTTAAAGCCTTTGGTAAACATTGGTAGACAATGAAGACATGTTGGACTTGGAAAGTGCACTCTGCCATTGGCCGTAAAATATGCAGAGTTTCCCTGAATGCCTTTCCTAGTTTCCTTAAAGGGAATTGTCTCACACAATAGCAGACATAATGATATTTCCATCTGTCTGGCCTCTTTCTGGTCTTTCCTCATGCAGTGTTTTTTTCATGTTGGGTCCTCTACGCATAGCTACGACAGACCTAACCAGCATATGCCTAATTTATTTTAGCTTTAATTGTTTTAATAGCATATTAAGGGCATGGCAGTTAGACGGCATGTGCGAGGAGAGAGAAAATGTGCTTGACATAGCGTTCCAGAAATGGTTCCCCTGACCCCAGCGGTGGGCCTCGTCTTAATGAAGAGCAGATACTCATGTTGATGTCACCCAGGTTCAGGGAGATAGAATAGAATGAACCAATCCTAGTGAAGGAAAATGTTGGATAGAAACCCACACCCCACCACCATGCACAATGTCTCGCAATTGATTTATTAATCAAATTGCTGCTCATTAGGTAATCAATTAAACCATTTTAACCACCACATAATGCATCCTTTCAGCCAATAGATAATCTGTATGTGATACATTAGTACGATTCGTGCAGAAGACTTACCGCACCTGACTACTGTAAGCAGAGTCAAATGTCACTTCCTAAACTCAAATTTCACTTTACCATTCAATGTCTGCCTGTCTGTGTTTGTGTGCGCCTGTCTGTATGTGTACGTCTCACTTCATTCATCAGTTTAAAGTCGACGACATCTGGTTTATAACCAGTTGTCCAAAAGGTTTGGCAAGTTGTTGGGATGGTGTGTGTGTGTGTGTGTGTCTTTGTGTGTGGGGTGGGGGGGTCTGGAAATCCCGCATCATGACATGATGTGGGCTGTTTTTAATTGCAGACAGTGACAGATCATACAACGTCTTGCCTTTCCCATCCACAGGCCTTCTGTTAGGCCTCTGTGGAACGGATGCTTCACTTTTCACCAAGCAGGTGCCAGGAACCAAAGGGGGCTACCCTACCACTCAGCAGCCTCTCTCTCTCTCTCTCTCTCGCTCTCTCTCTCTCTGGCGCACACGCGCGTGAGCTCTTTCAGGAGACTGATTGTCCCTTATGGGGCAGTCATGAGTGACATACGCATCGCACCTTGGAAAAATGACTCAGGAAATGTTGACACAATCCCAACCGTGGCTCCGAATACACTTGGTGATCGGATTCCCGGGGAAAAAGACTGAGAACGTCTGGGATGACCCTTGAGAAATAAACGTGCACTTATATGGATCTCAATTGGAGGAGCAAAGAAAAACAACAAAATACTGTGTATTTATGTGACTGTATAAAAACAACTTGTTTTATTGTGTCCCTTGGGGAAAATGCTATTGATGCCTGTGGTCAAAAACCCCTTGTACTGTGACATCATTATATTATTTTTTCCATGTGCCTTTCCATACTCTCTCTCTCTCTCTCTCTCTATTCAATATATTTCTTCACTACCTCAAAGTCAACATTTTTTCACATCAACTGTCATCATTTTGTTTACATTTTGAGAAAAGCACTACAAAATTTGTGTGGGACACTAATGTTTTCCCTGCCGACCTCAGACGTGAGGTGTAAGACCAAGGCGCAGGCCGACATCGTGCTCCTGGTGGACGGTTCCTGGAGTATTGGACGTCTCAACTTCAAAACCATCCGGGCCTTCATTGCCCGTATGGTCGGGGTGTTTGACATCGGGCCCGAGAGGGTCCAGATCGGTGGGTTTTTAGCAAAAAGTCTGTTGATTTAATTGATTGTCTCATGTCTGGCTGAAGTATGTGTTGTTCTAACTTGTGTGGGTGATTGCTTTAGGTCTGGCCCAGTACAGTGGAGACCCCAAAACTGAGTGGCATTTGAACACTCATGATAACAGGGACTCACTGTTGGAGGCTATCGCCAACCTGCCCTACAAGGGAGGAAACACCATGACTGGTAAGCTAGCCTAGCATGCACATGTCATGGTTCAGGTAATGCTCAGAAAGTACTGCATTCTAGCACTGTGTAGAAGAGTGAGTGCAAGAATTAATTGTATGTTTATATAGCTATAGTACAGTCCAATGGCTCGCTAGACGAAACCAATCAACAACCAACTGTGAGAGATGAATGAAGTGCGGTGTCCATGTCGCAGGTCTGGCTCTGAACTACATCCTCCAGAACAACTTCAAGGACAATGTGGGGATGCGCGCCAAAGCCCGTAAGATCGGTGTGCTGGTCACTGATGGCAAGTCCCAGGATGACATCATCACAAACTCTCAGAGCCTGAAGGAGCAAGGCATTGAGTTGTACGCCATCGGTGAGCTCACAACAACATTTGTGGACTTGTGGACAAATCTGACACCCTTTATGAATTCAACCCCAAAAAATGAATGTGTGCAATCTCTACACATGGGTACTTTTAGTACCCATGTGTAGTCAAAATCAAAGTCAAAATAGCCACTAATTCAGAGTCAAAATAGCCACTAATTTTTGCCCTGTGTCGTCTTTTAGGTGTGAAGAACGCTGATGAGAACGAGCTGAGGTCCATCGCCTCTGATCCAGATGAGATTCACATGTACAACGTCGCAGACTTCTCCTTCCTTTTGGACATTGTGGAACGCCTTACGGACAACCTCTGCAACAGTGTCAAGGGATCAGGTATATATATCGGGATTAATATCTATATATTTCTTGGACAATATTATTTCATGTCTGTAGACACAGGGTTATGACATTATTCCATCCCTTTATTTCCTGAAAGGCAAATTTCTTTGACGAAGAAATTAATGAAAAGGTTGTAATGAGGTTTGTTAAACAACACCATGCACAAGTTCCTCATTGCTCATGTTCTTTTGTTTTTTCGATGATGAAAAGGTGAGGCCCCTGAGGCCCCCACAGACCTGGTGACATCCGAGGTGACCCACCACTCCTTCAGAGCCACCTGGATGGCTCCTTCCACCCCAGCGGAGAAGTTCCGCGTGGAGTACATGGACGTGTCTGGACGCACACAACAGGTATGGATGGACTACATGTGTGTTTTACAAAGAGAATGGACTCCCAAGGACTCTTGTTGCATACACATTTTCTTTGTAGCATTCTGGGAAGTGTAGTGCAGTTTGCAGTTTCTGTTTTTTGGGGGGTTCTGGCTCTGGCTATGTCCCCTGACACATTGTGGTTGACATTGAGTAAAGGGAAAACCTCCCTTAAGGCTTCCCATGCGTCCTTCCCTCTGTGTGGTGTCTTCATTACAGAAGGATCTGCCTGAGTGCAAAGCAGGGAAAAGCTTTCAAGGCTGTAAAAGTGGATTACAATTTAGAAAGTAAATAATGTATTTGTTCTCATGCGTACTTGGCTCTATTAGCCAGTGGTCCTGCATGGCTTCAGGATGTATGGAACAGATCAATTTTGTGTGTGTCTGAATTAAATTACACGTACAATGTGTTTGTTTTTGTCCAGCTCCAATGGTTTTCTGTGTTAGCGCGCTCGGTGGCTGAGGTTATGATCTGAGTGGGGGATCTGGAAGCAGACAGTGGGTCTGCATTCAGCTCAGTTTGGTCAGAGGCTTGAGTGGTTTTAACTGGAGCTGTTTAAAAAAGTGCCACTTGTGGTAACCTGTGAAAACAAATACAGCCATTGTTTGTTGTGCTGTCTAATACCAATTCCAACTCTTATACTATTATATGCCAAACTGAACTTGTAGTTTTTTTTTACATACCTATTTCACAATGGCTCCTTGGACCCACCCAATGTGGGTAGACAGACAAAAAAAGACAGACACACAAACGTAAACACACATAGAAAAAGCCCAAACACACACACACACACACACACCTGCTTTAACTTTATTATTGCCAACAGGTGTTTGTGGACGGCACCCAGACCACAGTGGTTCTGCAGGGCCTCAACCCTCTGACAGAATACCAGGTCAGTGTGTTCTCTGTGATCGGAGAGGAGAGCAGCGAACCACTGAAAGGAGTCGAGACCACGTGTAAGTGTTTCCACCGTACACTTCACCTCCAAGCCTGTCTTAGTTCACTCCTATCCCTATAGCCCCATAGTACAGTGTATTAAGGTGTAAGAGTACATATGAAGCTACTAATATCCAGCGGATATTCGATTTTAGGACTTGACTTCTCATGCCTGTAATCTATATCAGGTTCACTTCTTGATTAAATCTGCTTCTTCATACTCTTTTCGAAGAGGAACTTTAACTTTTAATATTAGAGTTTGTCATTGGCAGTCGCCACACGGTTTCCTGTTATGGGGAACGAAACGGGATATGTGTGGTTTATATTAAAAGGCAAGTCGTTGGGAGCGTCTTTTACTACTTTCAGTAGTAAAAAAGCAGATGTGTTTTTGCAGCATCAGCAGCGACATACTAGACTTCTTTTACAACGCTCGACATCTGAGCGTTCAGCAATGTTAAAAACACATAGTCAATTCTGTCAACAATAACCCACAGTAGAAATCTTTGATTCAGTTGCGTAATAAAACAAAAAAAATGGTGTTTCTGCTGTGGCCACCATGATTCAATTCAAACAGTTGCGTGGTGGACTTGTTTCTGAAACCATATGTAGCAGTGGTGATAACATTCGCATAATTTAATTAAAAGCAAATACAACAAAACTTGGTGCGGTCTCAACAAAGCTTAGCAGCTCTTTAGGGTCCTTACTTTGTTTCCTTAAAGTTTGTTCTTGTTTGTTGCTTTTATGTCTTAACTCCAGAATAGCACTGCTTTTTATAGCTCAAGTTAAATACAGATCTCCATGGAAGCACACATAAATCTCCTATTGTGTTCGCTTTGATAACAATACAATAATTCTCATAATTATGTATTATATATAAAACTCATATTGAGCTACTTCATCTAGCTGACGCTGTATCCAGGCATAATTTCTCAAATTAAAAAGCTATTGTCTGTCATAAATGGGCATATATGATGTCGCCAATGACCTTGAACCTTGACATGCGTGCCCTGCCTCTCCCCAGTGCCCCTGAGCGCCGTGAAGAGGATGAACATCTTTGACGAGCAGGTGACCACCATGCGGGTGCGATGGGAGGAGGCAGCGGGGGCCACAGGATACATGCTGCTCTACAGCACCATCAACGCCACCCAGCCGGCCAAGCAGCAGGAGGTGAGATGGCCCAACCACTGGCTTACACACACATATACACACACATACATATACACACATACATGCACACACATACATATACACACATACATGCACACACACACACACACATATATAAATATACAATGTATACAATGTATACATATGCACACATACTCTAGCTTCATGTGTCAAATGTTTTATGTGTATGCACATACACTTCCAATAGTACACACACACACACACACACACACACACACACACACACACACACACAAACACATCACTCACTCACTATCTCTCTCTAACACTTTCTCTCTCTCTTCACACGTACACACACACAAACACACATATGCATTTATTCAAATCCTGCCCGGTGACCAACAAACTCCAAACACCTGTCAGCAAACTCCTGACAGAATACAGATGTCATCCACTTTAACAACATTGTACAAAGCTGCTAGTGTTCCCCATAGGAAGGAATGGGCTGAAACAGAGGAAAAAAAAAAAAAAAAAAAACCCTGCTACAATACACAAAGGGCTGGGCAGAGCCACGAGTGCTCCCTGCCAGACAAACATCATCTTTCTGCTCATGAAGTGTTAAAACTCAGCGGGTCCAAATTGGATCCGACTCATCATCAACTGCCCACACTTGAAACACTCTCTGAGTCTGGGAAGGAAGGAAGGAAGGAAGAAAAAAAACAAAGAAAATAACTTTTTTACGATGTCTCACTGAGGGGAAACCGTATCGGCCCACCTACCCCCCCCCCCCCCCCCCCCCCACCAGCCCCCCTCTCTCTTCCAAGCCATGTGTTTAACCGTGACCCGGTCCTCCCTTGCAGATACGAGTGGGAGCGGAGGTGACGGAGGTCCAGCTGGAGAGCTTGTATCCCAACACGGCGTACACACTGTCCCTCTTTGCCCTGCATGGGGATCTGGCCAGCGAGCCCCTCACCGACCAGGGAGTCACCCGTACGTATGGCCAGGCCGCCATTGCTACGCTTTCACTTGGAAGCGCTTTACGTCAGGACAAAGCATGTTATGAACCTCCCTCAGCAATAGCGTGTGGGCGGGCTTGCTATAACAGGACGGTAATCGGTTTTAAGATGCTTATTTTAAGAGTTAATCAACTTAATCAGGTCTTAAGATTCTTATTTTAAGACTTAATTAGTTTTTTTAATATAATATATGCCATTTCTTTTTTATCCAAAGCATCTTACAAATACCAGTGCCTACATTCTTTTGCATGAGTGGTCCCAGTGGGAATCGAACCCCTAACCCTGGCATTATTAATGCCATGCTCTACCAGTTGAGCTAGTCCACTTCAAAAATGCTTGATTGAATAGACATTTTGATAGTGATAGCATAGACGCATCTTTGTCATATAAGTGCTTAAAACAAACGGTTAGATTTATTTAATCTAAACTCTGAAGAATGATTAAAAACTACAAAAACTATGAAGAATGATCACTACTGTGTAATGTAACATTTATGACTATGACTAAAGCAGTTGCAGATGCAGATTCATTGATTTTCACTGAATATCAATCAATACTGTTTGGTCTCTTCAGGACCCCGGCCTCCCGCTGGGAAGCTGAGGGTGCGCGATGTGACCCACAGCACCATGTGGCTCAACTGGGATGCTGCGCCAGGTCCTGTCAGGAAGTACCTGGTCACCTACCAGCCCGAGGACGGAGAGGCTAAAGAGGTGAGCTTTGGATCCCACACCCAGAAACCTGCCTATCTGGTCTCTCCAGCTCGCTTGTTAAAACTGCACACATCACATCTAACCTATGAAGTGACCTTAGAAGAATTTCCCATTTTCAAAAAAAATATACCACACCTCATAGACACTGCTCTGAACATCTCAAAGATGTGGAAAGTCCATGTAAACACCATCTCAAGGACATCCTTGCCAGTTGAATTCCTGCCGGTCGTTTTTCTCTCTCTCCGTATTCTGAACCTTGTTGTCTGCCGGAAACATTATGTTTGAAAGAGAGATGAAAGTTGTTGTTGACCTCTGGATCACTGGACCTGCCAAGGGCGCCCCCCTCTGATGGAAGCAGCAGCTGGTGAACCAAGCTCAGACATTGCAGGATAGATCATCATACTGGATATACAAGTTAATCACACACAGCAGTGGCGGACACGTTTAAAAGGCCACCACTGCTGTAGAGCTGTGTGTCTGGGTTTTGATGCTAATGATTAGCGAATCCATATGGTTAGTGCTGAATACAGGGTTGAACGGTCGGCAAATTTCTGAACCTAGAAGTTACTCCTTTGATACAAAAAAAAAGACATTAATAAAACTCCTGATGACACTCGACTTGACTTGAGGACTAACCTAATCAAAAAATAATTAATATTGAAGATTGACAGTTTCAAAGTACTTTGTTGCTTGTTATGTTGAGTACACACTACAGGATAATTAGCCCAATTTTGTGCCAGATTTTCCCTTTTAGACTCTGGTCAGCAAAGCCCTGATTTTACGATCCGATATCCTGTAGTGTAGGGGGAACTCTGAGGAAAGCCGAGTACACAGTGTACGGATGGTCATGCGGGCCGCCGTCCGCCATGTTTGTTTACACTATAAAGTCACGTTTTGGTCACAATATTGCGAATGCAGTTTGCGAGTTCAGGTTTTGAAAATCAGGACTGGCTTGTTCGGGAATGGGATTAGTTAGTGTGTGGTGTGCTGTTTTGGCGAAATCCTTGCCTTCCACACACTCATCTATTGTTAGGTGTGTGGTCTTTCACATTTTCTTAATTTGAAAAATCGTCTAGTGTGTGTCAGGTATTAGAGGTTCTCTGTAGAGGTAAAATAGTGCTTTGATTTCCCCTGGTATTTACATCTGACCTGATGGATATGATTCAAGATAGCATGCCACTCACACCATCCAAATGTAGTCAACATTTGTTATACTCAAGGAAAGGCCTGCTTTTTTTTCGCATGCATTATTGGAGTTAAGAAATCCAGCAAAATGTCATCTCTGATTTGCAACACAAAACTCCGGAAAGAGCAGAGACTTTAAGCCCACGGGTACTCAAAATGAATGATCACTTGATCTGATTTCAATTTCTTGATAGCTCCATAAATCAAAGGAAAGAGGACAAACAGCAGTAAAAAGGATCATTGTGTTTCCAGATATTCAATGAAAAAACATTCAGGAGAACCCTGTTTGTTTTTCCTTCAGGTCGGGAACATGAGCAGAAATGTGATGCCTTTGTGTCAAGTTTACAAAGTTTACATACTGGATACACACTGACCCGTTTCATACTGAGAATTGAGACTTTTCTAAAGACCTGGGGAAACATTTGGCACTGCATCTTGGATGTGGCTTTCTAATGGAAGTTCCCCCTTACTTGTTCAATGCGGTAGATGATTTATACGTCATAATAAAACATGTATACCCTTAATACAGTCATGTCATGCTAATTTGCCTGCGTTGGACTCTCCCACAGCTGGAAGTGGATGGAAGTGTGACCACCAAGCAACTGGAGGGCCTGATCTCCCAGACTGAGTATGCGTTAGCTGTCACTCCAGTGTATGACGAGGGACCCGCCGAGCCCATGCTGGGAGATGCCATCACTGGTAGGAGACACAGCAGTTACATCACCACACAGCAGAATGACATCAGCTGGAAATGCATGCCCCCCCCCCCTCTCTCTCCACACTCTGGAAAGATGATAACTTAAGGATAGGGGATTAGGGGGTGAAGGAGACACTTTGATTGAGTGGTAACTGAGTGGTTTCCAAACTCTGAATTGGGACATTTTGTTTAAAATTGAATTGGGACATTAGTGTAAAAAGAAAACCAGTGATATTGTGTTCCATTACATTGTGATGGACAAGGAAAAACCACAGAAAAAGGTTTGTTTCCATCGCCTTTGAATTTTCTGCACTGTAATAGCAGTGCTCCAATAATGTATATGTGTTCGTGTCTGCTCTATAGATGTGGTTCCTGCTCCTAAGAACCTGCGTTTCTCTGAGGTCACTCAGACAAGCTTCAAGGCCCACTGGGACCACGGGGCACCAGATGTGGCCCTCTACCGCATCGGCTGGGCCAAGAAGGGAGATGTCGAGCCTAAATACGTAAGGGAACACCAAGCCGTCCGCGGGCTTCAAGTTCATTCATACATGCTCCTTCTTAATGAGTACTACAGAAAGGGTCTCTGGCTAGTTGTGGATGATGATCCCTCCCATTGGGGTCTTCAGAACATCTGCCAAACAGACAAGAAGACACACATTGGGTTCACAAAGCAGTTTTTAAGTTATTTTCTCATAATGAATCGACTTGAATTGTTTGCAGTGTTTCCTACAGGAGATTGTAGGAAACTGTGGTGGTGGGGGAGGTCCCCAAATGCCCGCCAAAAACGTTAGCTTATAACCATGGGTGGGCTGCTCCAGCTATTCATGTGAAACCCTGGATTTTGTGCTGTTTCCCCTCTTCTTCAGGCCATCTTGAACAGTGATGACACTACCCACCTGCTGGAGAACTTGGAGCCAGACACGCCGTACGATGTGTCTGTTACTGCCATCTACCCCGATGAATCCGAGAGCGAGGACCTCCTGGGAACACAGCGCACACGTAAGATACACTTCCTGCTGTTCATTTTAGCAGTTTAGACAATTCAATTCACATTTTACCTCAATTGAAAAAAAAGTTTTTGTAAAGAAGCTTTAAGAATGGTCTTTACTGTGATTTTTGTTTGTTTCAATACAGTTTCTACTGAAATAACGATTCATTATTTTCTGATTAGATGCTGATTAGCAGTTAGCGGCTAATTACACGTTAACAACACTATATGTAAAATGTGGGGTAAAGGATCGATCCATTATACTCTCTATTTCTGCCTCTATAGTGCCCCAGAGAAGTGGTGGATGTAAGTATATGGCGGTAAATCAAAAGGGGTTCCCTCCGACCCCCTGACGTGATGAAAGCATGTTTATTCATTTATTCATCAAACTATCATCACTGCTGTCCATCGGACTACCATCATTGTGCCATTGAGCAAGGCATCTAACCCATCCACTGGTCCGATGGTGCTGCTCTGTTGCTGAACAGAGTCTTTCATAATCATGTGTGTGTCTGTCTGTCGTTTGGTTTACATTCCATCGTCAATGTCAATCATCCTCAGGTTGTTGATGCCGACTAAAGAACGCTATGTTCTTGCTCAGAAAAAACGTAAGGAGTTTAGGGGTTTTGCTATGCTTGCCCTCCAAGATAGCAGTTTCCTCCTCCTTACGTTGTTTCGGATCATCGAAACCATCATCATGTTCATCATTGCTTTAAACCTGTTCCTTAACCATTAATGCAGCCATCAATCCATGCATCCTGTCATCCAACCATCTATTTTACCATCCATCCATCCATCCATCCATCCATTGATCTATACTACCTTCAAGCCATCCATGCATAAGAAAAGGCAAAGTGCCCGGTGGCCATCTTTTCTTCTTTGAAGCTGCAATCCTTGAATTATACCGGCAACAGAAGCCAGTTTTTGGTTATCTAAGTGCATTAATGTACATAATGTTCATTCACCTTGAACATTTGAATTCTAGTGTAAATCGATAATTAGTCAAAAAGGATTGGAGGCTCCTTGTAAAAGAGGAAAAACATCTCCATGCTAACTTGAAAATATCAAGGATTGTGTCTTTAAAGGGATGTTTTCAACGAATCTGTCAAAAAAAAGCATATCTGCATCAATCTAAGTAACCAAACTTTGTGTGCGCATCCTGCTTGTGTCGGCAGTATCCCCAGACCCTCCCAGCAACCTGGTTGTGTTCGACGAGACCACCACCACCCTAAACACTAGGTGGAGCCCTGCGGGGGGCCGGGTCCAGAACTATAAGATCACCTACGTCCCCACTGCAGGAGGCCGGAGTCAGACGGTAAGGACACAGACTGTATTATACGTAATACATAGGACTATATATACAAACTGTACCACATACTATGGAAACAGGGATATTATAGGACTTGGGGGTGCTGATATTTTTTTTTGAACAACTTTAATGATACCATTTATTGGATAATCGGAGAACACAAGGTTAACCTTTTTTAACAGATGTAGCCATCACATGCGCTGGCCAGTTGATACAGCTGGTTCTGAAAACCCTATTTGGCCTTGTAAGACTTGTGCCAAGAACCTGCATCCCTTTTTTACCAATCATGGGAGCATTCCTTAACTTGCAATACATTTGTACACAAGCAGCTCTCTGGGATCTCCAAACTTCCGTCTCTCAAAGCGACCTCCCAAAGACAGCTTTCGTAAGACCTCACAGATCACGGTCACGAGAGCCAAAGATTTAGGTCTGATGATCTTTTGTGGTATACTTCTTGATTTAGTAGGAAAATGTATTGGCCATTTATGTAAAACAGATGGTTAAACTAGGGAATTAGGCGATCTGCGACAATTTATGCATGTGGATTTATGTGCACATAGGGTACATGTGAGTGGAGCACATTTGAACGGGTGGAACTGCCTCAACTTGGTAAACGTGTGTGTAGATCACAACACACACACTAAGGGGGTCTATGTCTTGACAGTTTAAAAGGTTGTCTGAACTGTCTGTCTAACCTCACATCTGTAGTCCTTGTAGAGCTCGATGTAAGGTTGTTTTTTCTATATTAATATTCCCAGATGTTTGAGCTGTTAGGGTGAATGTAGGGCTTCTGCATGCAAACGGCAGCAGTCACAGTAAATGTTATATTTTAGTGGATTTCTCTGGTGATTTTTCCTCACTTCAAAGGCTGTGTTTAGATGATGTGCTGCGGGAGGTCGTGTGTAGGATCCTTGGTTGGTGACTTGTTTTCCATTCCTAAAAAAGTATGGAATGTGTTCCTCTTGTTCATTGGAGGAGACCGATTGCTCCGATTCCCTGTGTGAGATCACAACACAAAAAGGTTAAAGCACTAAAAGCAAACTGGAAGAGAGAAGTCAGAACCTGGATCCAAGTCCCTTAGGGTACCCAGCTGGGTTTCCACTCAAACAGCAAGGCCAAGGCACCTTTGTATCATGTCATCAGGGAGACACGTTCTCTTTGCAACGATTGGCTGATTCAAGGGAAGTTTCTGCAGTTGCCTAGATACAAGACTGATGTGCCGTTTATTTCTCCTTAAACCGTATCTTGACTCCAGTTACCTCCAGTCGTGATTGCAGAGATCAGTGAAATGTCAGAGAAAAGTGATTGTCTTCAAATGGCATATAAAAAAACAGATAAACATGCTGTCCCATAAATACACTATACCACTCTTATAGGCCCTTTAGAAGAAAGCATTCGATGTTTCAGAAATCTTGGTTTTGCCTTAACGTGTCTTGGCCCAGCGTTCTATACTATCTATTTCCAAAATCTGGCAATTTACAGCCAAGAAAATGTTGGCATTGTAGTAGTTTTCAGTTTTTTTCATCAGTTTATTCGACATGAATTCCAGGAAAGCCCTGGGAAAGTTGTTAAACTCTGTAACACAGACGGAAATCTGAACTGTTAACCTTGACTATTGACGTTATGTTAATGGGGTTTTATGTGTTTTTTATATGTTTTTTTATTGCTAATAACCTTTGAGCATTTTGATGAGATAGCTATGGCTTCCATTTCTTTTAAAGGGCACAATACCATTTTTCCAATCTTCGCGTTACATTAGTTAATGAGCTGTTGAACTGTTGGTCTTTTTAACTCCTTTTTTTGAATTTTTTTTTTTTTTAATTCCATCAATGTTTCCAATTTCCCAATTGAAATCCATTATAAACATTGTAAGCCCAGACAAACAAGCAGTTCCAGAAACCAAATTCATCATTTAAATGTTAAATGTATTGAGTTTGAGAACTTGGAACAGTTGATATTGAACAGTTTCCATCGTTAAAAACAACAACCAAAAAAGTGGTAATGGCATGCAGTGAACCTAACAGGCTACCATTATTTCCACTCTCCCCCCTAACCAGACCCAGGTTGGAGGAAAGAAGACCACAGTCCTACTGCCCAAGCTCACCCCAAACACAGAGTACGCCATCACAGTGGTCGCTGTGTACGCCCGTGGGGTCAGCAGCGAACTCAACGGCCTCGGCACAACCAGTAAGTAATCATTTTATTATTTATTTCCCGGCTGTCAAGAATCCGGTCATGTCAATTTCCTTTCTAGAACCCTTCATTGCATTTACAGTCTCTAAGGGTTATACAGGCCAATAGCAAAGTGAAATACGATAAGATGACCCCTAACCCTGAGCCCTCAAACGGGCCATAGGAAAAACTCTCAAGATCCTATTGGCGAAACGGAAGCAACCTTGAGAACAGGGTTCATTCAAGAGGTCTCTTGATGACCTTGAGATATGTATAAAAATCCCCCCATGAGTCCCAACACAATCCCACTCATTGTGACACCTTCTCCAGAGCCTCTGGGTGGAGTGAGGAACCTGCGGGTGACCGATCCCACCACCAGCACCTTGCACGTCAATTGGGAGGCCGCTGAGGGCAACGTGCGCCAGTACAAGATCTTCTATGTGCCCGCTGCCGGAGGAGTGGAGGAGACGGTAGGTTGGGCCTGCTGAAGGCTCTACCCTCTTGCTAACTCCAGTTAAAGTAAAGATACTTGAATAGTTTCACTAGTTACCAAGGTGATAGTAAGGATCCTAGCAAGAAAGGCATAGACACATCATTGATAGATATTTGTGCATAGAGACATATCTCCATTGGGCATAGCATGACCATATGTGTTTGTGTGTGTGTGTGTGTGTTCATCATCACAGGCCCAGGTTTCTGGTAGCACCTACAATACAGTGCTGAGGAACCTGGATTCCGGTACTCTCTACACTGTGACCCTGGTGCCCATCTTCTCCAACGGAGAAGGACAACGCATGTCTGAGGATGGGAAGACATGTAAGTGTCCTTTGCCTGATCGACATAGCTGCCATTTTGTAATGAAACACTATGACCTTTGAGTGAGTGTTAATGATGAATGCCAATGCAAACAAGATGGCGTGGCGATGCATAAAGAGCGCAACTGAGAATCCTTCTTCTGATTGATGGTTTCTGCTGTAGCCAAGATTAATTTCCCTTTATATATGTCTCGAATGAACCTATTGTTTTTAGTCATTGGCTAACTCTGGCCGTACATCAGTACGTTCCAATAAAGCCTGCAGTTAAGGCAGTTGATTTTCTTTGTGGGACCGTCCAAGGCCAATTCAATATGAATGCGTGCCAAGCCAAGTCAATTAGACGGCAACGCTTTCTTATGGAGCCAATTAATGTACGGCCGATTACTGCCGTCTTAAATGAACACAGCTCACAAACAAACTAAAATATAACATGACATTTGATCCGCTGTGATAGGTTCCATAAACATGTTTTCTTTTTTTACGTTTTGTTTAAAGGGCACTCGTGACTTTTCCAGCTTGCGTTCCCACAATTTTAAAACCGCCAACCTCAGCTGCGCATGAGTCAGCATTTTAAGGGGTGATTGCGTAGGAAGGAATTCCTCCAAAGTTGGCAGCCTTATTAGGCCGTCTCCTCACTGAAATTCAGTATGTTTTTATGACCAAGTTAAGGGCAGCGGAGAGGATGATGGTAGCAGTTAGGATGGGATGGGAGGAAACGGAGGGGGGTGGTGTAGGTGGATATGGGGTGCACGAAGGGACAG
The DNA here is from genome assembly GCA_030340625.1 of Merluccius polli. NCBI lineage: Eukaryota > Metazoa > Chordata > Actinopteri > Gadiformes > Merlucciidae > Merluccius > Merluccius polli. The sequence continues at coordinate 218,863 of JAOPHQ010004278.1, read as the reverse complement.
AACTGAATGGAGAACATTCAGGTACTCACCGGACTCAGACAGTGCTCCATCCTCGTAATCCACCATTACAGTCTTGTCTGGTCCACCCTGGGTGTGTATTGACGTCTACCCGCTGTCAAGTGGAACATTGTGCATGTTTACATAGACCTCTGTGCCAGGAACCAGTGGTTTTCATGCCGACATATTACAAAGACACACATCATATGACAAAGACTTACAAAGAATGTCTAATGAACACAGTTTACACTGTTTACATGACATGTATATTTATCCCTGAGTCATCTTACTCAGTTCAAAGTCAGAATTAAAGCAGTCAATGGCTCAGGCTAAATCTAACCAACCAGAAAAATCCGGGAAGTTTGGTAATGGCATGAATTCCACCTCAAAAGCTTCAATTTGAACCAGAGTAGTCTGGTCTTCAAAATAAGGAAGCGCACAGTGTTTCCTTCTCACTGTGTTTATGAGGGTACAAAAGAGTGCTACAAAAGCACCACACATCTGCTTTAAGTTTTAGAAGGCAGTATTCATGGAAGGACAATGTAGGCTCCTTCTGTGGTTCATTTTAATTTAACCTGGGATAATAAAATCAAGCCATTAAACGAGGAGGTGTCCTGTTGATTGCGATTTTGTGAGGCAACATCTTTAAATCGGTTTCTTTGGAATGATGGCAAGCACTGTTCACTGACGCTTTATAGAAACTTTCTCATGTGTGCAGAAGACAGTTTGGTCTTCTGAACTTGTCTAGACCACGTATTGTGGAGGAAGGCACAAAAATGAGACAAAAGCACTAGGTGGGCATTTTACAAGAGTTTTTGATTTAAGTTTTTTGATTTATTTGGATCTATGTGAATACATGTTCCTACAGGTACTAGAGCACAAGTGAATACAAGTGTTTGTCTCACTTCTTCATTAACTCTTCAACCTCCCTCCAACTCTAACCCTTCAAAGTCCCTCCAGCTCTAACCCTTCAATCGCCTTCCTTTTCTGCCCATCTACCCTGTCATCATCCCTCCTGTCGACCCCCCTCCCCCAAACCCTTTGTTCTCTTCGCCTGGTGGTGAGATGACCCCAACCGTAACCTTGCACTTTCTCCTCTCTGCCTCTTGCCCTTTCCTCATCCAACCTCCCCACTCTACCCAACCCACCTATCTCTCTCTCTCTCTCTCTCTCTCTCTCTCTCTCTCTCTCTCTCATCCATTCATCTATCTCTCTCTCTCGCTATCCCCCTTCCAGTGGAGCGCAGTGCTGTGAAGAACATCCAGGTGTTCAACCCCACCACCAACACTCTGAATGTGCGCTGGCAGGCAGCCTTGGGTCCAGTCCAGCAGTACCGTGTGGTCTACTCCCCACAGACTGGCACCAGGCCCTCCGAGTCGGTAAGGCACCACCGCCCCTACCCCAACCTCCCCTGAGCCTCCTCCTTATCACATGAAAGCAGTTGTGTAGTTAGCATCGCGTGTAGTAGCCTATAGACCTATTTCTTTTTCTATACATTATTTCATAATTGTCTCATACGAAATTTGAATTGATGAGTAGTAACGCCTCACGATGAGCTACATCAATATTGTACATTAGAGCAATTAAAACTATAACATCTATTACCAATTAACAGCAAGGCATACCATCTCAATGTGACAACTTAAGACAAGCAAACTGTTATGTTATAGATAAGAGCAGGGTGCAAGTTACGCACCCTGGAGAAAGGCAGCAACAACCATACAGTGTTTGATTCCCACTGTGCAACACATGCAATGAATGTAATAAATGTATGCACTCACGGTATTGTAAAGTGCACCAAATGGCACACATACAAATCTCCAGCCCCCTTTTCTTTAATCAAGCCATTTTATGGATTGATGCAGAGAAAATATCTGCCTGGTCTTCAATGAAAATGCCGCGCCTTAGCCATTAAATGTCACTCTCTGTTTCTTTAACAGGCTACTAATGAGACTTAAGATCTCAAACCGCATCCGTGTTCCTAAGGTCTGATCTTCCTCCACTCAATCCACTCTCTTAGTACAGTATTTAGCATCTGGGATCAGTGTCTTTCCTGTGGAAAGCAGAGCTGGTGGCACTTAGAGAATCCACAAACAACTCCTAAATGCTTACTTTGCGGTGAAGCACAAATGTGAACCCCGCGCAGCTGCCATCTGCCCAAGATTGGCGTTGTGCTTTTTTTCAAGTTTCGGAGCCACACTGGAGTCCTTTGAAGAGCGATGCCATTTGTATTTTAATGATAGAGCGAAATATTCTCTTTCTTGTCATCGCTCATGGGAGATGTTTATGGCCGGATTTCGCCCAATCTCCGTGGCCAGAGCGAGCGGCACCACGCCAACCATCACACAAGAACGTTTTCAATTAACGCCATAAAATATAACACTGCCTCTGAGACTACTAGCTCAGAAGTAAGTTACTTGTGATTTTATTATGAATACCACCACATTAAAGAACCAGAATGATCCGATCAAACAACAGTATTGTTTGGAGTCCTGCTGGTTATTAACATTTCATGGCAGAGATAGTCTGACAGATGTCTAGCTTGGTTTTTCAAGATTGAAAATCAATCTCTTTAAACGTAAAAGCACACATTGCCTCATCCATATTTTCCAACTGTATGCAGTTGGAAAATGTATGCAGGCACACACACACACACACACACACACACACACACACACACACACACACATACACACACACACATACATACACACACACACTCTTGGAAGGTTATCATTAGGACTGAGGGGTGTGAGCAGAAGATGGCCGTGAGCACAGCTGGGCCGGTGTTATGTAACACCCCCACCCCCACCCCCCCACTGACCCACTCCAAGCCCACTCACCCGTAGCCAACATCACCTTCCCCGACCACCACGACATCAAAGCCAAATAACTTGCTGGCTCTTGCTTTTCACGGCACTGACAGCGCAGCATGGACCTGGAGGGAAAGGGGCGGGAGGGGGGGGGGGTATAGTTGTGTGAGGCAAGGGTTAAGTTGGGTGATCTGCACCACATCTGTATGTCCGTTGCAAGCTGTCAGCACCTCCGTTCCCAAAAAGACGCAGGCTATTTTTTGAATATGAATATCCACTCTCACAAACAGTTTCTTTTCTTTCCTTTCACTCTCTTTTGTATTCATGACACATGTCAGTTGCTATGCCAAGTCAAAATCTGCACCTATAATGTCTTCACGCTGTTGGTGTGGGGAGAGAGTCGGTTCTGACCCAGCATGACTCGCGTGGCGTGGTGTTTGGGCGCAGGTTCTAGTGCCGGGAGGGACCACCGAGACAGTGCTGCAGCAGCTGCTGCCTGACACGCCATACAACGTGGGCGTGGTGCCCCTGTACGCCGACGGAGAAGGACCCTCGGCCAGCGACAAGGGGACAACGCGTAAGCAGCCCGCTGTGTTATTGTTCCCATACACTGCTTGCTCTCCCGGAGAAAACACTTACGACAACTTCACTTCTAACGATAAATAATAACCCTGTTGTTCACACAAAATAAATGGCATCACAATACATCTTCGCCCTTATTATGATACACAGTTTAAAGATGGACCTCAGTTGGGGTTTTTTTTACATTGATTTTGAATTCCTACACAACTATTATGGTATATCTATAGATTCATTAGTGTAAAATGGCATGATTATTATAAAACATTATTCCATGTCGACCGTGCCCATTGCCCACCCCAACTCCAAAGTAAGTGACCGTCAACCCATCTTGTGTGTATGCCAGTTCCCCGTAGCGGCCCTCGCAACCTGCGGGTCTACGACCCCACCACCAGCACCCTGTCCGTGTCCTGGGAGCACGCGCAGGGGCCCGTGGTTCAGTACGCCATCACCTACGCCCCCACCACCGGAGACCCCATTGAGGAGCATGTAAGTCATGCCAAACTCACCCCAAAACTCTGCTGTCACTCAGGGATCAAGGATATATTTATTATCCCCGAGGGGCAATTTTTTGTACAGCCCGCAGTTTTCACATAAACATCAAACAAACAATAGATGTAAATGAATATAAATAAAGTACAATCTAAAAATCATGTAAAAGGCCAATGGCAGCAGGGACAAATTAGTTTTTTTAGTCTACTGGTCCTTGGCAAATTGTATCTGCGGCCAGACAGAAGCAACAAATAAGGGAGGTCATTTAAGGTTGTTCCAGCTGACAGAGGCAAATGTGAGGACTGATTCAATAAAACAAGTACAAAATTACGTATTCACAACCCTTTTTAAAATGTTTTTATTGAAAAAGACTGCAGCTACTCTTATTAAGTCCCATAAAAACAAAGTTTGTGTGTGTTATCCTCTTTCTGCCCCAGCTACAGTGTATGCTTTCCTTTTACCTGTTGATATTTCCGTCAGTGCAAAAGTCATGCTGACTAACTCTAACTAACTAAATATTCCGTTTGTGGATCCCAGACGACTGTTCAAGGAAACGTGAACAACCTGATCCTGCAGAACCTGGACCCGGACACGCCCTATAACATCAAGGTGACAGCTATCTACGGCGACGGGCCCGGAGGAGAGCTGGAGGGAAATGGACGCACAGGTAAGACCCTGCTGTCTGCATCTAAACCATATGGGCTCAGATGTCTTTGTGGGCTCAAGTCTGGAAGTAAAGCAAATGGATAAAACAAACAAACCACTGATGCACACATATGGTCCTGGATGCCGCAGGGGCTTTAGCAAGAGGCAGATTGCAGGGAGCTGAGTATTTAAATTGAAAAATAGGTTGGCATTTGTCAAGGATTAGATGTTTCTGGCATTCACATGCATGCACACTAGGGACACACACACACACACACATGGACACACACACATATACACACAAACACACACACACACACACATACACACACACGCAAACTCATGCTTGCCTTTTACAGTCATCAAATAACCTGATCCTCTAATTGTAGTGCGAGATCATCGAAACCATAACAAAAGGAAATCTTGACTTTAACGCGCCTGGAGTCGTTGCCAGGGAATGTCAAACTGGCCACGCTTCAGGCCACTGCTCGTAATCTGGTAGGGCCCTGCTGTCCAGCGTAATTACCCGGTCGCAAATCACACAGGCCCTTTCTCTTCTCCCCCGTGTGTACCAAATAACAGAGGCAGAGTTCCCTATCTGCTGTTCATGTTTGGGACACATGTCAGGAGGAGGACAGATAAATAGTTCCTAACCCAGAAGATATAATGACCCCATTATTACTGAAATGACACTGCTGACAGATCAATCAGCGTGGATACTTTCATGTGGAGAACTTGTGCTTGAATGTATTTCAAGAATCGGTATGTTTGAATATCATGAATTAGGGGGATGAGGTGAGGCTTGTTTTGATTTGTAATTTGTTTTGTGAACTTGTGTGCCATTGCTTTCGCTTCTTCGCTACAGTGGATATGCTGGGCCCCAGGAACCTGCAGGTGTCAGACGAATGGTACACGCGTTTCAGGGTGTCATGGGACCCCGCACCCTCCAAGGTCAACGGCTACAAACTGGTTTACCAACCCGAAGGTACGGAGACCTAAATCTCTACCCCTTTCTTTTGAATGATTTGGTATTGTTCATTGAGAGTTCCTCTTTCTGGAGCAGCTATGTTGTGCTGTGATAGAAACAACATAGTTACTACATAGATATCTAGATAGTTATGTTCCTTTAAGAGAGCTAGGGGTTATGGGACTAACCACAACAACCAGACGTTGGAAACCGTTAATGAGACAGGACTGAAAAGTGAAAGTACATTAATTTGAAGGTACACTCAGAAACCAATGAGAATGTGGACGACCAAATTCAATAAACCATCTCCTGTTATCTTTGTTTAACCTCTGGGCACGCACGGTGCTCTGCTTGTCAACACGGATATTTAACTCAGCGTGTTAACCGCGTTACTGCCCTGCGACCGCTCTCAGGTTCAGACGAGTCCCTGGAAGTGTCTGTTGGCGACGTCACCTCTCATCAGCTGCAAAACCTGCAGCCCGGGACCACCTATGACCTGAAGGTTCTGGCCCAGTACAACACCGGCATGAGTGGGCCTCTGCTTGGCCAAGGCACCACACGTATGTACCGAAAATAGCCCTGGGGCTTCTTGGCTCCCCCCTTTTTTACCTTAAAAAAAAGCAAAGTTGCATAGTCGGAAAAGATTATGTTGAATTTATTCATCATGATTGATACATACTGAACTGATCCAGTAATATATTATAATAATTTGGTGTCAACACTTGACTATTACCATAACATTTCATTGCTGGTTTCTTAAACATTGTGTAAATGGTGGAACTAAGAGTGGGATTGTGTTGTTTTTGTCAGTGTACCTGAATGTGACGGATCTGACCACCTACAACGTTGGCTATGACTCATTCTGCATCCGCTGGGCCCCCCACAGAGCTGCCACCTCCTACAGGCTGGATTTGAAACCTTTCGACCGTAAGTATACTATACGGTTGTGTTTGGGTGTGAGTTAGAGTGGTGCGACAATATGTTTTTTGTCACAACCAATTTGCTCTCGCTCACCCTTGACAGCAAAGAATGCGATTTTTTTTTTGTACTCATACATTTTTGCAAGTGAGGGAAGAGAGGAGCGCTGTAGTGCTTAAGTACATTTTGTGGTGGGGAAATGTTTACTGTAGCTGTAGCTGTAACAGATGGACAGAAAGCATTAAAGTGGATTCTCTTTGTCAAATAACGCTAAACATTGCGATGACTACTTTGTCTTACTTCGCAAGTGCTCCCCTTAGTGTGTGTGTGTGTGCGTCTTCATTTTTCTTTCCCTAAACATTACACCTCACGCTCCCTCGTGAGGTGTAATGTTTAGTGTGTGTGTGTGTGTGTGTGCGTCTTCATTTTTCATTCCCTAAACATTACACCTCACGCTCCCTCGTGAGGTGTAATGTTTAGTGTGTGTGTGTGTGCGTCTTCATTTTTCTTTCCCTAAACATTACATCTCACGCTCCCTCATGACTCCCTCTCATTTCTCCCCCTCCACCCACCCACCCAGCCTCCAACAGTGGCGCCCAGGTGACCACCGTGCAGGGCTCAGCAAGAGACTACTGCTTCAAGGGCCTGACCCCCGACGCCCTCTACAACGCCACCGTCTACACCCAGACCACCAACATGGAGGGCCCGGGCGTCAGCGTCAAGGAGCGGACACGTAAGAGAGAAATGAACAGGGCAGAGGAACATTGTAGACATAAACACGGGGAACAGCTACACAGTACAGCAATCAATCAAAGAGTATAGAAATAATATACAGTAGAAATGTAACTCAATGAATACGGTTGTTTAAATAGTTCATTAATGCTTGTTCATGCATGACAGAAATCCCTTCTAAAGTATCGTTCATTTGCCATAAAGAGATGATGAAGTGAAGAATGATAAACGTACCTGCGTGTGTGTGTGTGTGTGTGTGTGTGTGTGTGTGGGAGACAATGTTTATGTATTCATTTATTAATGTATTTATTCATTCATGCTTTTTTCTTCACTGCAGTGGTCAGGACAACTGTGGCACCAACAGAGCCCCCCACCCCTCCTCCCCCACCCACCATCCCATCTGCCCTGGATGGTAAGGGAGACATTTCATACACCTCATATCAACATATCATATTTTCATATGACATGGTTTTGTGGTGTTCACTATTTGCACAATACAACATAGACGTGGTCTTGAGCAACAGTGTTTTATTGGCACACCAGTATCTCACCATTGTTTGTTACATAACTTGTGCAGTCTGCAAGGGTGCCAAGGCAGACCTGGTCTTCCTCATCGACGGCTCCTGGAGTATCGGAGACGAGAGCTTCAACAAGGTCATCCAGTTTGTCTTCAGCATGACGGGAGCCTTCGACGTCATCAGCCCCAAAGGCATGCAGGTCGGTGTGAAAACGACTTCCCCGAAGATGAATCAAATGGTCTTATGTTGGATCAGGTCTGATCTGGTGTTGTTCACAACTCGTATTGATCATGATAACCTACAGCTGGCTGCCAGAAATCTGGCAGCACGCTTTCTTTCTGGCAGTTTCTGGTCCCGGTGAAAGCTTTGATGAACAGCTATGTGTGTGTGTGTGTGTGTGTGTGTGTGTGTGTGTGGTACGATCGTGTGCCTTCAGCTGAGAACCATTAGGCATAGCTCAAGCATGTTATCTGATTTAATGTCTTCTCGTTCCTAATCCCATCCCATTCATCCGCTCCCATTACCTCATGGTTTAATCAATCTCAATTCAGTATAATCTTAATAAAGAGTTGATTTTTCATAGTTGAAGGGTTTTGTGTTGTCTTACATACTGATGTCTCAACTAGGAACTACTACTACAGAATGGATTTTTTAAAATGTAGCTATTCTAAGGGTTATAAAATACACATACACCAATATATATATATGAAATGCACTTTAATAGACCCCTTCCTTTTCTTCCCTTATGTTTCTATTGACGTGAACAGGTGTCATTCGTGCAGTACAGCGACGACGCTAAGACAGAGTTCAAGCTGAACAGCTACCACGACAAGGGCATGGTGCTGTCGGCTTTGCACATGGTCCGCTACAGGGGAGGAAACACCAAGACTGGTACATCCAAGCAAATCACTCCTATATTATACGTTTGTTAAATAATGTTTCAAAAAAGTACCACAAAAAAGTTCACTTGCATTGGATGATTTGACTTCTAACGATTTTCTTCTCCTCTAATCCTCATCCTCTGTATTTAAGGAGTGGCGCTGAAGCACGTGTACGAGAAGGTGTTCGCCGCGGAGGCAGGAATGCGGAGGAACGTCCCCAAGGTGCTGGTGGTGGTGACGGACGGACGCTCCCAGGACGAGGTCAAGAAGAACGCCGAAAAGCTGCAACACGCCGGTGCGTTAAAAAAACACTCCCCTCGTCTTTTTCGATCGTTATCTTTTGTGTTTTGTACGGGGGACCGCGTGTGGTGTACGCCGTATACGAGGACGTACGGTTGTGATGAAGCTGTTTCACATTAGTGCAAACTTGTTTATTTCTCTTCCTCGTCTTGATTTTTCTCCCGACCGATCCAATGGCCGTCGAGGCCGACATGACAAATTGCTGCAGTGATTGCCGCAGCGTTGATGACTGCTCTTGGCTAAACGGAATGGAAGCTTAACAATCGTCTTTGTGTTTGTGGGTATTGTGTGTGTGTATGTGTGTGTGTGTGTGTGTGTAGGCTACAGTGTGTTTGTGGTCGGGGTGGCCGATGTGGACCAGTCGGAGCTCAGGAACATCGGCAGCAAGCCCAGCGAGAGGCATGTCTTTGTGGTGGACGACTTTGACGCCTTTGCCAAGATCCAGGACAACCTGATCACCTTCATCTGCGAGACCGCCACCTCCAGTAAGATCAGGAACCAACTCGCATACAAATAGTGACGAAAAACTAAACTAAAAACGACAAATACCACACAAAAAAGTGTTGACTTAATTTTGACATTCGAACTTTATTATTATTATTAACTTTTTTCCCATTGCTGGTTTAACTATGATATTAAACTGAATGTGTCATGTCATCTTCACAAGGATAATGTCTTTCAACTTCCTTTAAGAAAATATTGTTTTTCTTGTTTTCCAGCTTGTCCTCTGATCTACATGAATGGCTTCACCACACCTGGTAAGTAATACGTCCTGACATCACATACATCCGGATTGCTTTGGCAGAAGGTCATTGGCTTATTAGCACAGCAATTATGCTCTTATCGTAAGTTAAAAAGAAAACATCTTTACCCCGAGCCCTTTGGTTTTGTTGTTACTCGTCTCTAGCAATGTTCTCTCTGTAATTGCCATTCCATTCTCTCTGACATAGTCATAACGTAGTTTTGACAGCTTTTACCTTGCCTTTAATTCTTTAGTTTCTTCTGTGTGTGTGTGTGTGTGTGTGTGTTTGTTTTTGTTTTTTTTACGTTAACGGAAAGCCTGAAAATAAACAGGGCCAGCTAAAATCGTTTATTCATTAACCACTAAACAATGCACGGTACTGTTGCTGGGACTCCTGGCCTTAATGATGGGAGGTAATCCTCTGCTGCTGTTTTCTCTCCATCCAGGCTTCAGGATGCTGGAGGCCTTCAACATCACAGACAGGACCTTCGCTGGCATGAACGGTGTGTCCATGGAAACGGGCTCCTTCAACAGCTACATCGCCTACAGGCTCCATAAAGACTCCTTCATTAGCCAGCCCACCAAGTAAGTGGAGTGGAGTGGAGTACGGGGCCCTGTGTCTTAAGGGTGTGTCTGAGTGTGTATGTGTGTGTGTGTGTGTGTGTGTGTGTGTGTGTGTGTGTGTGTGTGTGTTTAAAAGGAAAAAAGTTAGGTGCAGTTGCTGGGACAAAAAGAAGCAGCCTTCCATTAAATCTGATTCCCAGTAGTGTAATGGCTAAAAACATACCTCCATCACACCTTATCAATACCTTCCCTCAGATTGGCATAACATTTTTTGTGATTTGTTTTATGTTCAACAAATCATATGGATGAACAGGTTTCAAATGTTGGTTAATTGGCATGTTTAAGTGATAGTTAGTGATAGGTATGTGATATAACTGGTTGTATGTTTTAGGCTTAGAGCTGGTTGTATGTAAACCGCAACCTTTACGTATGATGTGTAGGCCATGCTTGTCGATACATAGACCATGTCAATATTTCCATTTGGCCGGTTCCTTGTCATGCATCTTTCTGGCCCATTGGCTTCTCCCCTACCTCTCCCCTTTCCCATGCATCCCATAGTTCTGCTGAACCTGCAGTCATTATTCACAATGACCTGTAATCGTCTGAGGGGTCTCCCCATTGCCTTTTTGGCCTGCCTCTCTCACAGGCCTTCTATGCGTGTTGTTGCAGCTTGTGGAATATGAGGTGTAACAACAAAAAAACGAACTATTGGGGTCATATAATTGAAGTCTGCCTGGCCGGGGCTCCCCCAACCCACATGTGTCATATTGGAAATTAGCAAAAAAACAAGTACTCACACAGTCCCCCATTTAAAATGGTCTCCCAGGCAATTGCTGAACCGCTCAGCTATTCTATCCTAACCCCTCCACCCCCAAACCCCCAAACCCCCCCCACCTCCCCTTCAGCATGCCTTGTTAATTTTCTCTATAACGATACGCATTTTGTGTGTGAACGCTTGTGTGTGCGTGCGCGGGCCCAGCCGTCTTGCCAGTTGCACGCAAATGGAAACACTTCGGACGAAGAATGGGACGGTAAATAATTTCAGCATGCTAGGCGGTTTCTTTGGGACTTGGAGGAGAACTGCCAAGCATTCAGATGGCTGTGGCCTCCAAGGCAGCGGTGGACTGTCTCGTATTTATTGTTTGTATATTTAACGGTGCTGCGTGGAAAATAGTGATGTTGACCTTTTAACCGAAGAATACCGAGCTATGTCTTATAGCAGATTTGTGCGCCCTTGAATATGGATCACATCGATTGGGTTATTGCTCCCATGACTCTGTAGTGCTGTCCTATTTATACTAATAATCACCCATAATCTCCTCCCCACATGGTGTTATTACTCTAGTGCACTGCCAGGGAAAATGAGCCTGGGATGAAAGGAGGGAAGCCATACATTTGGGGCCTGATGGGAAAACCTATACATTTGTTGCGTTACGTTGAAAGCGCTGAGGTAACGTCTCCTTCCAAGGGTTCCCCGCCTGCGCCTCATGACACGCGTGTATTTTTAACCTCTTCCCAGGGAGATTCATCCAGAGGGTCTTCCCCCGTCCTACACCATCATCCTGCTCTTCCGCCTGCTCCCTGACACCCCCACGGAGGCCTTTGATATTTGGCAGATCGCCGACCGCAACAACAACCCCGAGGTCGGGGTCACCCTTAACCGTAAGTCTCCAAACTCCCACCCTCCTTTCCCCACACCCACCCCCTCCTCCAAAGATGGGGGAGACAGCTGTCGTCCGCCACATAGCCACACATCTGTTAACTCTTTAGACCTTTGTTTTCTTTTTTTTTCACCCCTGGAATCCATCTCTGGACCGCTCTTGCTGCACCTCTACTGTGTAGACCATGTCTGATATTGATTCGGTTGATTGATTGGATTATCTGAAGTACCTGGGTGGTCACGTTGTGAACAGAAGACAGAAGACTATTGTGCTTCTCCCACCCATCTACTCACATGGGTTTGATCCCGTCTTGCCCTGGGCGTTGCGTGCATGTTGCACTGTAAACACTGGAATGGCATGCATCAAAGACCTCCCTCTCTGTCTTTCCAGCTTCCAGCAAAACCCTTACCTTCTACAACAAGGACACCCGCGGGGAGATCCAGAAAACCATGTTTAACGACCCACAAGTCAAACAAGTTTTCCACGGCAGCTTCCACAAGGTAAAAACCCGGTGTAAAAAGTCCTCATCAAATTATGGCGGTGACCTTATCTCATGTATGCGTTTGATCCTCACTGAGTTTTGCTTCTTCAGTCGTGGAAAATGTGGATGACGCATCTGATGGGCCTCTGAGTGTCTCCACTGGCTCATTACCTTTAGTCAAAATACCTTTTCATGCTAAAGATATTACAGTAGCCCAGCGGCGCCAAGACTGGCGTTCAAAGCAATCCTGTTACCTTTACACATAAAAAACCCCAAACAAACAGTACTATTCATCTTGCAGTGGTAGAGGTCCAATGGACTTTGAGGTTTTTTTTCTTTCTATTTGGCGCTACGGTTTGTTTAGTTAGTAGGCCACGGGCGATTACTGTGATGGATGGGGTGAAGGGGGCGTTGCTATGGTTATGGAGAGGTTGGAGAGAGGATCTATTGACACCGGTGACCTCGGCACAACGTGCACAACTGTTACTGTGAGCCTCGGTGAGTCCCCGCCACTCTGTGATTGGATACTGTCTGGTGGGGGCCAACCCCAAACATTTCCAAATCAGTCTGTAGTAGTGGTCAGAACCGAGTAGGATCAGCTTTTGTTTGGGTTCTGTAATGACGAATCGAGCCCTTGGAGAAATCGGCGTGTTGGCAAGGAAGGAGATATTTACTAAATGATATTGTCTGGGGATTACTCTCTGGAAGAATGTTTAATTCTGGAAGTTACATTTCCTTCATCCAATTGATTTTTGACATCAGCAACAAATAAAACCTCAGCAGCCACTCGGGAGGCTTTCCATTTGAGTTAGGCCACTCCATTTGCTGGAAAATGAGCCTTGACTATTGAATGGAGGTGCGTCCCCACTGTCTAGCCCTTGTTTTTTTTCTGGAATTTGATTCATGCCATTAGTTCCCATGAGGTTCTCATTCCAGAGGTCCACAAGCCCAGAGACTTATGGAAAAGTTTACAATACAAGTCCTATGTATGCTACACTATCAGTGGCTCTATTTGTCCAGAGATGACTTTCAACTGGGATATCAAGTGTTTTTACAGTGCAGACAAAAGACAAAACAAAAGGTGGAAACTCGCTAAGCTCCAGCTCAAAAGTGAATCAATAAATATATCAAATAACATCTGTTTTGCCCCCGGCACTGTGCGCCGCAGTGGGCAGAAAAATGAAAGGTAGCATAAGTGTTTATTTTCCTCCTACTGACCTGGAATGGCTTAAGATGTAAAATATGTGGCAGTAGGAAAGAGGGCTGGTTTTAATGTAATCAAAGGCATGTTCGATGGCATTTTGATGTCTTTCCAAGCGGGAACAATGTGCCCCCTATTTTTTGGTCTTGCTATTTTTTTTTTCTAAAGATCTAAGGTAAGCTCAGAGAAGCTCCTCTATCTTGGATCTGAACTACAGTCGTCCCTTTCCTGCTATTACAGTGCACATTTCTCAAACCCGATTGAAAAAACTAAATGCAGTGTCTTTCTTTAATAATGCCAGTGAACTTAATCATAAGCTAACCATGGGAAAGAAATAGGATAGCTGAAAACTTTCGGGTCAGGGCTTCATCATTTCATTCGCCAAGATGATATCATCACTACTGTGTGTGTGTGTGTGTGTGTGCATGCATGCATGTGTGCGTGCCTGCCTGCCTGCCTGCGTGTGTGTTGCGTGCGTGTGTGTGTGTGTGTGTGTGTGCGTGTGTGTATGCATGCGTGCATGTCTCTTTGTGGCCCTGCTGGTGCCTGCAGTCTGAATGTATCCTGGGTGGCTAGATTGCGGTAGCTGTAGCTGTTGTTCCATGAGCAAGCAAGTCTGCAGCGGTCTACCTACCTGCTTATTTGCTGGTCTGCTGAATGAGTGCCACTAGCCACCAGACGCGGCTGCTACACTACATGTTTTAAAAGGCTGTTCTTAAGTGGTTTCCCAGTGCTCGGTCCATGAAAGCTAGCCAGTGTGTTCACTGAAACCACACTGGCCCAAAGATTAGCTTTGCTTTAAATGTCAGCCGGTATGAACCAGCAGTAGTCAAGGAGATTATGATGACCAAGGTTGTTGGGAGCTGACCCACAAGCATTAGGTCTTTATAGTATATAGTTACTGAACATCCCAGTAAACATACTGCATCACATGATTCAGCATGCAGTAACCATGCCAGTAGATTGGTTTTAATGGTCTTGAGAAACACTTTCAGATGCCTTTATTAAAGGGAAAATGTACTATTACCTCATTTAAAGGCAAGCTTTTTTTGTTTTGAGTATTTTGACCATTATGGCGGTAGAATAATAACAAAAGGACGTTTTCAAGGTCTGTAATATATGTGCTGCAAACTGCTGCAACACCATTTAGCCTTCAGTTTTCCACTGGGAGATTGAGCAATTGCCCAGATAGCACACATACATCTCGCTGTCGGAAGTTATGTCGGCAAGATGTAGTTTGGAGTGCTTATTGGTTTGCTTATTGGCAAGACATCGCCGAGATGTCAGCATTTGGTCGAAAATGCCCGCCAGACGATGTTTGGACAAGGAATCAAAGCTGCACAGCCCGGCTGCTCTCTAGACTAGCCTGTTAACTAGGCCTACAACATTTATTTATTTTAAGTCGGCTTTTTCAGACAGGAAATATTTCACTATCCATGACCGATCTGAAATTTCACTTACCAAATCAACATGTATAGGATAAAGGACCTGATTCTGTGTGTATGTTGCCTATAATGAAGAGACACGATTCAAAATAATGACCAGGCTGGTTATGTGAAGCCATCAAGCTCTTAAAAGGACTCCAGCACAGAAAAGAGAGAACAAGGAACAGAGAAACAGAAATATATAAACATCACATTATTAAGAGACATTAGAGAGAGCTAACGTTAAGTCTCCTCCTTCTGAATATGAAGAGGAAGTGACAGTTTGAACAGTGAGCCTCTCGCCTTCTCGAGCGCTGGACCTTATCTGTAAGCTTCTGCTATGGAAAAGCAATTTTGTAGCTCAAAGTCGTCATTGGTGCCAATGTGTGCTTTGATTAGGAGTGTGGGCTTTTTTTGTTGGTTGTGGCATTCAACAGTGTCCTAGTTTCAACGCCAAACGGAGAGCCCCGTAAATTTGATAGATATTTAAGAAAGTACAAACGGGTTCTGACTTTCCTTTCGGGGACTGGATTTGGGTGGGCCATGGGACCAATAGAGGAAGAGGGGAGGTGGACTGGATCGTCCACATAGCCACAGCACTTTCAAGACACTGGCTCTCAGGACCTTTATAAACCTCATGGAATTGATGCCAGAGGCTCTGCTGACTGCACTCTTTGTATTCTTCGTTTGTTTTTTTTGTGAGGACACAATATCTTCTATGATGTACTCCACTAAGGATTGTCTTTCATGTGACCTGGCCAAGTTGAGTTAATGATACAGGGAACCACACCAGAAGCAGAGGAAATTCTATATAATGTTTCTCTAACCATAGTTGTAACCATCGCCAGAAGCTGGTCTTGGAAAATGGTATTGTCCTCCCGGATTGGACATGGGAGTTTACGAACAAGAATGATTACCAGGGATTTTTTTTACAATCCCCCAATGGTTTCATTACGGTATATCCCCCATTTTTGTAATCAAATTCTCATCTATTGAAATATTACTGGGTCTCAGTTGCATCTTATGAAGAGAACACAAACCGCTGGTCTGGTGGTCGATGGATGAATGCTTCAAAATATGATCTGACAACTATCAAGGTCTAACACAAACGCCGTAATAATCCATCATCCAAAATAATGGAAAAAATTAAAGAGTTCGAGGGAAAAGTAAATACACAATCGTATATCTTGTCCATTGCTCAGTAACGACAGGACAAAACATTTACCAAATATTGTCAATACAGGAAAATATAGCTTGACATTCTGCAACATTCTTCTCAGTAGCAATGGTCCACCATAAACCATGAATACTATTTTCCATTGACATTAAGTGCTGTAACTGTGCATTATGTTTACATGTTGGTCAGTGAGGTAATCTATAAGTAAACATGATTTGCGATCCTAATGTATCATTGAGAGTTATTTTGGTAATCCAGAGCATCGTGGGGTAACCAACACCCTCTGCTGCTGTGGTCCACAAGGGAGTCAGTTCTGTTGCCAAGGAAGCCAACAGTCAATTTTGCGATTGGTTGCCAAGAGCTAGGCCCCTAGTCTGTGGTTGGTATGGCTTTGTAGCGAGAAAACGTTTGCTTGCTTTTTCTGACAGAAAGAAGCTTGTCTGACGATTCAGGGGGAAAATGTGCAGCCGCGTAAGGAAAGTTTGGAAAGTGCTGCACTTTTGATGGCGCACCGCAAATATGATTTCAAGATGTGGACGACGGTTTCCTGGACAGGAACTCTCATGTTCTGGCTTCTTGTCGTTTTCTAACGTTGTTGCAGAATCACCACCTATATCTATATCAATATAAATATAAGTGGTGATTTTACCAAAAATAGTCTGTTTTTTTTCTGTTTTTTGAGGTAATAAAAACCTCCATTCCACAAAGTCTTTCCTTGGATCTACCTTAAGCCACATTTTGTCACCTCTGCCACTGCAAGACCACATTTTCAACAGCAGTTCTTTTGGTTTTCTGGTGTCTAGATGCAACATTTCCCATATAGATTACATCAGTGGAACACAGTTAGTGAGCTATAAATACTCCAAAATATTTTGCATTGGTTTTTCTATTAGCTGTCAACTATTCAGATGTCATCAGTATCTCTCTATAGGCATCAGCACACATCTTCAATTCGGTTTTCTTTGAGTTCTTTAAAATCCTCATCTGTTCTTAAGGTTATTCGTGCCTTGTCCAAATACCAATAGATGCCATGACTTAAAAACGTTTTTTTCCCTAAGAAGCACTCATTGCCAAGCATCTATATTGTAGGAACATTGGCAGTTGTCGAATCTTGAATAGATTACAATGTATTGTCCATTAACCCCCCCACCACCACCCCCTCTTTCCCTTCCCTCTCCCACAGCTGCACATCAGCATTTCCCCCGAGAAGGTCAAGCTGAATGTGGACTGTCAGGAGGTGGCAGAGAAACCCATCAAGGCGGCCAACAACATCACACTGGAGGGCTATGAAGTGCTCGGCAAGATGTCCAAGTCTGGGGGTGGAAGGAAGCAATCGGCAACAGTAAGTGTGTGTGTGTGTGTGTATGTGGGGGGGGGGGGGGGGGGGGGGGGTGTGCGTGGGTGTGAGTGTGTGGGTGTGTGTGTGTGTGTGTGTGTGTGAGTGTGTGTGGGTGTGTGTGGGTGGGAGCTAAAAACAAACCCAAGCTCAAAGAAACACGCAATGCCAAACAAAGCGAAACCTTCTTGTGCGTTGAAGAAAAAACGTACCAAAGCCATCTTGTATGTTTTAAGAGGAGTACCGAATACCATACTGCTCTTTAAATAGAAGTCATACCAAACCCATTTGGGCTGTTAAAGAGAACCGTGAGTGGGATTGCGTCAGGCGTGAGTACAAATGACATTAACAACAGTGGCTCTCCGAGAGATGAAAGGCTACATCCCTCCTCTCATCTCTCTGAGGGGTCCTCTTCTGTTCTTTCTTTCATCAGTCCGCTTAATTTTGTAAATGTGTCTCTTCAGGCCGAATGGAAGCTATTTGTGACACTTTCTCCCCCTTTGTTGTGCAGTTCCAGCTCCAGATGTTCGATATTGTATGCAGCTTGAGCTGGACGAGCCGAGACAAGTGTTGTGACCTGCCCGCCACGGTGAGATCCAGCTCCTGAGTCTGCTGGAGATTCCCTTGCATCGCTTTGTTGGTCATAAGTCACCATATCTCCTACTGCCCCCCCGCAATACGAAAAACAGCCTAGCATGTCCTGTGTCTTTTATAACAGTCAAAACAGTAGTTTTGGAAAGTGGACCTCTTGGCCCGATTTTTTTTCACATGTTGAATCTATTTGAATTAATCCCATTTTATTCCAAGATATTTTTAAAGAATCACTTTTGGAATTGTTATTTTGTTTTCGCAGTTGCAGTTTTTGTTTTTTGCAGTTGCGGTTGCTGTGTCACTGAGTGTTTTGTAAACAGAAATGATCATCTCTTCTGACCCAAGCATTCATTACTTTTGGTGAAGTTATTTTTGGACATGTATAAATGGTGATGTGTAGAAGTCATCAACCACATACAGGGTAGATTAACGGCCATGCTAAACTACTCCATCATCTACTTTAGCCACTGCATCTGAAGTGAATAGAGCATTGTATCCTGTATAATTACACTAATCTGATGCTGCCAATATGCTGACCAAACCGCTTAGAAACAAGTGTGCCTATTGATCACCGAGCAGAGAGTAAATCATTACCTTCATTTGCTGTTTAATGTTAAATGCCGGATACAGAGCGCAGTTAGCTAATTTCTACTCATTGCATCATGTCATTACTGCCTTGTATTATTTTTTAACTTAGTGTGTAAATTCCACAAATAACGCCAAGGTTGTTAAGCTGCTGTTGAGATGCTACAATAACTTTTCCGCTTCCAGTTACACTTCAGTTTAAGACCAATTGTTATAATCAATTACCCACTAAACACACATACTCTCTAAACTGTGCTCATTGAGATGTTTTTGGACTTTTTAATACATCCTATATAACCATATACCTCCTATATGTTAACAGTGTGTACTCACTGTTCGTGTTTTTGTACATCCCTGTGGAGTTCAAACCAGACTTGAACCCTAACCCATTAAAGTGGTTCTCAGTGGGTTACTTTTAATGACCCTTTTGAGGCGTCTACTACATCTACATGGATTTCTCGTTCATGACCCTTGTGTGTGTGTGTGTGTGGTGTGTGGTGTGTGTGTGTGTGTGTGTGTGTGTTTCCTGCTCATCCTTCCGCTGCAGAGAGACGAAGCCAAGTGTCCCGCCCTTCCTCACTCCTGCACATGTACCCAGGACAGCATTGGCCCTCAGGGACCCGCAGGACCCTCGGTAAAGACATTACCGCCCGCTCCTTCCCTCCACCATCTGTCATATCCGATCCATCTTTTCACCCCCTCAACCCCTTCCCCATCCTCAACCCCCACACTTTTGTCAGTCCTCGCCCCTGAATTGCAGGAAGGGCTTTTTTTGCGTAGAAGCCTTCACTGGCATTTTTTTTGCTGTTTTTCTGGTGGAGGAGGATGATGATGTTAATGATGATGATGATACCATACCTGTCCCTGTCCGCGATGGTCTGCCTAGACAAACACAGCCACCGCCACTGCTGCTACTACACCAGGGCTGTTACTTTTTTAGTAGCCTAGCACGGCTGCTGTAGAACTTAAGGCTTAAGACCAGGGCGGAGGGAGGACATCCCTGGTGTTGATAATGTCTTCCCACCCCTCTCCTTTGGAGGGAGTCATTAAAGGGGGTTAGGGATGAGATTGGCGCAGCACCACTGAGATGTGGGCGCCGGGGAGAAAAAGTGTGAGGGGGGGGGAAACACAGAGATGTTAGACGTGTGGAATTAGGCTGAGTCCCAGTGAGGACGACTGCTCTGTAATAGCTCTGGGGTTTTCCTGGAAGCCCTAGCCTGCTGTTGTTCTACTTGATCTGTTATACTCCATGGAACTGACCCTGTTGTTGTTTCTCTTTCCAGGGGAGCCCCGGTACCAAGGGGCCGAGAGGAGAGAGAGGAGACACCGGCTCTACTGTGAGTTAGGATGTCAAGTTGCTTCTTGGCTGGTTTTTGTTTTTTTTAAACCATAACCTTGGAGTACTCTAGGCATAATTATGTTTTTAACCAACTATTATTCTATGAATCAGTTTGATTTAACTTTGCATTACCAATCAAGCCACTTGCAAACAATAACGACAGCAACTTGAACTTCAATGTCCTGCTATGACCGAAGGACTGTAGGATTGATCAGCATGTACATTACATCTTCACAAACATTTCAAATTAAATTTTCATTATTGAACTTTATATTGTTGATGAAAGGCTGTTGGCTTTTGAAATTTGTAGTTTAATGGGAGTCCCTGTGGGGGGATACAGAGCAGCATTATACTATACTATAACTAATGTCTCATGGTGTGCCTGGTCCGTGTTGCAGGGTGGAATGGGCCCACGTGGTGAAGCAGGACTTCCAGGCTCCATGGGCCCACCAGGCCCACAAGGCCCCAACGGCCTCTCTCTACCTGGGGAACCTGTAAGTCATGTTTGCCCCTGAAACTCTGGGATATGTCTAAGGCTGCCAGACTTATCTATGATAAGTCGTCATACTTTCAAAGGACTTTAGGCAGGAGGAGTTGACCACCACTCAATTACCACTTCTGTTGTAACCGTAGACCTAAACACATTCCATTCCT
This sequence comes from Merluccius polli, assembly GCA_030340625.1. Lineage (NCBI taxonomy): Eukaryota > Metazoa > Chordata > Actinopteri > Gadiformes > Merlucciidae > Merluccius > Merluccius polli. Next base: position 198,266 of record JAOPHQ010004278.1, on the reverse strand, counting down.
GGAGTGCTGGACTTAACCTCACTTTCTCCTCTCCTCTGCATCCATATTTTCGACAGCACATTTAAGATGAATTAAAAAGCGAGTTCCAAGTTGAGTTCCTGTTGGTCATTTGTAGAAAGAACCTGTCTCACCTGTCACTCATCGGTTATTCACCCAATCCTCTTCTCCTCGTCTCCTTCACAGGGTCGCCAAGGACCAAAGGGAGAATCTGGAGCCCCAGGCCAGCCTGGCCGTCAAGTAAGTACTAGTCTCTCTCTCTCTCTCTCTCTCTCTCTCTCTCTCTCTCTCTATTTCTCCTTCTCCTTCCTCTTTTTCCACTTTCCTATCAACCGTGGCTCCATTCAGCAGGAAAGGGTAGATTAAAGGAGAGGAGGATGGCTACTGGAACCAGGAGTCAGTAGTCTGCACGATGAGGGTTGAAACCACCACTCAAAGTGGGAGGTCGAAGACATGCCATCCCCTGGGGGGTGTGGGGGGTGTGGGGGGGTGGGTAGAGGGGGGGGGGGCCGGATGCTCAAAATCAACCCACTGATTGACACAGGATGGAAAGGCCAGTGATGCACTTAAATTACTATGGAACATTGAATCCCGGTACCAATGGAAGCGAGGGATGGAAAGAAGAAGAAGAAGAAGAAGAAGAAGAAGAAGAAGAAGAAGAAGAAGAAGAAGAAGAAGAAGAAGAAAATTCCTCCCCTGGGCATGGATGAGGATTAGGAACATTTAGGAACATTTTGAAGAGTCGAAGCAGTTGGTAGATTTGAATCCACCAGTCTATTAACGCAGATGTCAACCTAAGCACTTTGGATAAAAAAGAGAAGAAGTCAGAGAAGAGACGAGCTAAGGAACTGGATTACCATAAGCTTGGGGTTTTGGATTTTCGGCCACCATTTGTACCACCTTCACAAGTATGGCTTCGGGAAAGATCCTTAGAGTTGATTCAACGTGGCTTTTATTTTTTCAACTTTTTTTTAACACACGTTAGATCGTTCTTTTTGGCCTTCTCCGATCCCTATGGTATCAGTGGGTCATTTTTGAATGGGCTGTTCGTGACATGGTCCGTGTTTTGATGAAGAGCCTGTGATCGAAGCCAAATCACACGATTCAAGTGGAGAGAACTTCATCATTGGTTGTCTTGGCCTCTGGATAAGGAAATGATGGCATGGGAAACTAGGGGTCCCAACATTCAGACCTTTGTTGGTTGTCTTAGTGCAGCTCATTCGATGTACATTAAAGAAAGGATAAATACATGATGTTTATAACTGCAATTCATCAATAACATCAGATTACTATGGAAGCCAATTGAAGACATTCCAAAAGGAATATAACGAGTGGCTTAATAAAATGGATAGTTAACATGGCCACAGTCATTCAAAGGAAGGACTGGTATGGAGACTCATAGTGATGTGGGCATTGTGGGCATTGTAGTTAAACAGTAAAGAGGTTGCATCTGTCAACCAGAGGGACCGCCAACAAGCCAAGTTGAAATGTGCCATTCCTGCTCATTTGCAGTCGATCAAGTGTGTCTTCTTTTTTTTCCCAGGGATCTCCTGGGTCTTCTGGTCCTGTGGGCCCCGTCGGACAAGCCGGAGCCAGGGTAAGACCCGATCCAATTTCAGACCCAGAGTAGAAACTTTTCGGCGGTTATATCTACATGACATTTTGGTGGGACACATGTTGGAGCCCACTCCGTGCTGCGTGTTGAGATAACATGTAGCCGCTTCGCTACATCTTAACCTCAAGTAACCGCCAAGAGCACGGGCTCCCTGCTGTCGTAAAAACCCATGCAGTTACTCACTTTTCCAAAAGCCTTTTCACAGTGGAGATATTGAATAAAATCTGAAAGGAATATAGGCTCGCTACGCTGATGTATTGGCCAAACAAAGTGCTGACTGCCTTTCTACCCCATTGTGTGATTGTATGTTGTTATTTCTGCGCAGGGACCACCAGGAAAGGAGGGATCATCTGGACCCAGAGGCCCACAAGGGCCCATGGTGAGTGTGTGTGTATGTCTGTGTGCATGTGCGCGTGTGTGCATGTGCATGTCTGTGTGTATTTGTTTTGTCTGTGTCTTTCTCTTGCACCCCTATAGAGAGGTAAATACCACCCCTGGAGTGTGATTTATTTCCAATTATAATTTTAGACGATAATTCCTCTCTGTGTGTCTCAGGAGATTCACTTCACTGTGAAAATAAAATAAGAGAAAAATGGTGGTCCTTGCTGCCTCACTGTTATGAGAAGGAAACGTGCATCTTGTTTGCGTCTTTGTCTCTCTCTCTCTCTCTCCTTGTGGTTAATCAAGCAGCCATGCCAGGGTGCCAGTGTTGCGTTCACATGGAGCGCACAGTGGCTGCACGGCACCCAGGGCCCTTTATAGGCTCCCCAGTCTGCTTCCTATCCCCCATTGCTTGCCCTGTTTCCACCTCCTCCTCCTCCTCCTCCTCCTCCTCCTCCTCCTCCTCCTCCTCCTCCTCCTCCTCCTCCTCCTCCTTAATGCATCTTGGCACTGCATAGTGGTGGGCCTCCCCAAAGCACATGTTTAAGCACACTCCCATCTCGACATATAGCTTGTTTCAATCTTAACACTTAACTGGGACCAGCAGTCTGGACCTGCTGCTGCTGCTGCTGTTGGCGTGGCGTTAGCCACGTTAATGAATGTATTATTAACTCATTCTCCTTGCTATTGTTTTTTTTCTCCCGGCAGGGAAATCCTGGAAACCCAGGAGTGCAGGGAATTACAGGGAAGCCAGGAAAACAGGGAGACACAGGAAACCCTGTACGTAGAGCAAGGACTTTGACTTGTAATAAATTACATGAATGAATTGGGAAAGAGCACAAAGATGATGATGATGACGACGACACCAATGATGATAACATTTATTCATTATTAGAAAACTGCTGTTAAAAATAGTTTTCATTTGTTTGTTTGATTGCTTCCTTAAATACATGCAACATGAACATGCTTCAAACTGGTAATCCATATCATTGTTCTCCTCTATAGGGATCAGCTGGAATTAAAGGGGAAAAGGGAGACAGGGTATGTATCACTTTTGTCATTACAAATCTAGTTATTTTTTATATCATTCGTAACCCAGGAAGTAAAGATTATTATCTAAGAGCATTGTCCCTTCTCTATGCCTTCTAGGGAGACTTTGCATCCCAAAACATGATGCGCTCCATTGCCAGACAAGTCTGTGAACAGCTTGTGAACAGTAAGTACAAGTTTCAGTCATCCAAGAAACACGTCTTTTCATAGACCTCCCTCAGGGCTTTTCTCTTCAACACTGAATTAGAGTGCATCGATCCAATTCAAGTCATCTGTATATGTACCTAAAATGTGCAAAAGTAAATCTGAAAATCATATGGATTCAGACCTCCTGAAACAAATAACCTCACATCACCGTATATGTGTCTCTTGCAGGCCAGATGAGCAGAATTAACCAGATGCTCAACCAGATCCCATCTGGTTACCGTAGCAACTCAGCTGGACCACCCGGTCCTGCCGGCCCTCCCGGAAACGAGGGATCTCGCGGAGAGCCCGGACAGTCCGGCCGGCCCGGATTCCCTGGAAGTCCAGGTCTACCCGGAAACCAAGGAGAACCAGGTCCATATGTCTGCTAGGGAAATGTGTTGAGGAGGAACTGCTGCACCTGAGCTGGCTATGAGCTCATTGGGCAGATTGCATGCAACCACTTGATTACAAAACATGGTTCTTTTAGTCCTAAGACCCTTTGTGATGAAGCATGGTTGGCATACAAATAACAAAGGTTTTCAGTGAATTGGTTGCTTCATGTTAGCATGCTCCAGGCTAGCATGAAAGAACGCTCTTCATGTTTTACTGTTGTGTTTGTCAATAGCTGCCTGTTATCGCCAATGGGTAATTACCCCAGTTTCCTCAGTTTAGCCCTAGCTTAAGTCCAGCTAAAATGCCCATCTGTGACTGATCTCCATGTGTGTGGCTGAACCATTCAGGTTTGCAAGGAGAGAAGGGAGAGAGAGGAACCCCAGGAACAGGCACCAGAGGACAAAGAGGAGGAAACGGACCACCAGGTAAGACCAAGACCTCTTCTCATGCTCATTCAAGTCCAGACTTTAAAACGTCTTCTCTACAACTGGCGCCATGAGCCCAGCCCCAGTCGATTGGAGGAGGGTTTGTATTTGTTAGTTTTTGTCAGTCATTCGCAAATTGAATGGCAGAAAACCGTCAGTTTGGCTAACTCGCTAGCGGTGACCCTCTGTGACACGGCGTATTCCTCGTAGACCAATTAAAAAAATGGCAGACGTTAACAACAAGCGAAGATTTACATACATGTGGCTAAATGCACTCGGTTTGGGCAGCTGGAGGACATAAATTCTTTTCGAGACACTCGAAACATATTCCTAGTCCGAGTTCTCCTTTTTCAAAGAATTTATGTGCAGTGAGTTTTTGTAACCGGTCCACACGCCATTAACACATGCTGGACCGCTGGAAAGTCTTCATCAACAGATGGTGGTAGTCAGTACCTGCAACTACCATTTGAATGAAAAAACCCCCCACTAATAAACCTGTATCAAGTATTCATATTTGTAGCGCTGTGTCGGCAACTTGTTTTTGACTCATTGAAAATAAAATGAATCCGTGGTGTTTCCACGGTGCTGTTGGGGACTTTTATGTCAGTGTTGGACGCTATAACATGGCTTTAGTCGGGCTGTTAATATTAAATACGTTTTTGTCGAATGAAGCCAAACACCTCAGAGTATGTGGGATCCCAGTTGGGTGGGTGCGGGAGTGCATTGAAAAGCAACATGCACCATCAGCCCTGTCGCTCTCTGTGAATGGAAGCGGAGCAGCAGTAGGAGGAAGTCCATGGTGATGAATCACGCGGGCAGGCGTGCGCTTGGCGTGCGCGCGTGCGAGTGCGAAAGAAATGGGGAGAAAAAAAGAGAGAGAATGGGACTGCTGCACAATGAGCTTTCTTTAGGGGCTTCGTACGCAACACATGGGCTCACTTAGGGAGTTGGAGAGAAAGCGTTAGTGGGAGAGAGGGAGAGAGAGAGAGACAGAGAGAGATGTAGAGAGAGGGAGAGAGAGAGAGGGAGAGAGAGAGAGAGGGAGAGAGAGAGAGGGAGAGAGAGAGAGAGAGAGAGAGAGAGGGAAAATTCCACAGAGGGTTTTCTAGCGTCTAGACAGACGGGGCCGGGAGCAACTCCACCGAACCTTTGACTACTCGTCTTTCCTTTTTTTATTTTTTCGTATAATGTTTTTTTTCTGCTTGAGCTTTTCACTGGGGCTGTCTAAACATTGAAATTACAGTGCTGCAAAACCAGTGTTACCCCTGCCCTTTCCACTGGAGATAATCCCCCATGATGTCACAAGGGTTTTTAACTGCCGGGGCCTGAGAGCCTCCCACTTTTTTTCACCTCTCTTTACCCTGAACCCCCTCTACTCCCCGTCTCCCTCCCTCCCTCCCTCCCACTCCACCCCTCCCCTTCCCTGCCCCCCACCTCCTCCCCCTCCTCCCACCTCCAGGGCCAGCGGGCGAGTCCAGAACAGGACCCCCAGGTCCCAGCGGCACGGCTGGAGCTCGCGGCCCTCCCGGTCGCCAGGGTACCCCCGGAGTGAGGGGTCCGCCCGGGCCCCCCGGGTACTGCGACTCCTCCCAGTGCGTGGGGATTCCCTACAACGGACAAGGATACACAGGTACGCCAGGCAGCACCCTATAGGTGCCCCTGCATGAAACTGTAGTCACCCAATATGTAATGACGCATGCTCATTAGAATTGCATCTTTAAAGTACTAAATTTTCCTTTTCATAATGTACGGAGAGCGGACTAAGACGGTTCAAGAGAATTGGAAGACAAATACAAATTTTGATTGGATGACAAAGTGCTCTGTTCCTCTCCTGCATTATATAAAGCTGTGTTAGTGGCATGCATAGTGTTGACTTACAAAGAATGAAAAAAAAAACATGTTTCTACATTGAACCACTCACACCCTTCTTTGACCTATTTTCAGGTTTGGCATAATACACTATCTAAGCCTCCCGCGCTGCTTTCACTTTGACGTCCTGTTTCTGAGACGCGCTACCGACTCTCTAAAGAGAGGGGCGTGCAAGGATAACAATTCACCATGGACATGATAACAAACACAAAAGCAAAAACAAACCAACAACATTACAAAAAAAAAAAAAAACCGGTAGAAAAGGTCAAAGGAATGGACTGGCACTAACATCTCCTGACAGCGTCAGGCCACAATGATGCCGTCGTGTTTGCATCTTGAAAAAACCACAAAAAAAACACACCCAAAGCACGGTGCGCAGGAAAGGAATATCTCTCCGAAAAAGGAAGGAGGCATGTACAAAAAACCCAAACCAAAAGCAACCATACCCAACACTACTAACAAAGAGGATGTTAACAAACAGAGAGCAGTGTTGATGAGCAAATGCAGAGGTGATGACTGTAAATAAAACTAATTTTTTTTTTTTGTTTGTTCGCCTTGTAAATGATGTATGAACCAAAAATATTTCCCATGAAGAGCTCATGTTAACATCTGTAATGATGCTTGTGCCTTATAACCCTCCTCTGCTTTACCTAACTACCAGCATAACCTCTGTTGAAGATGCCATCGGTGCCATTTTGTTTTGTTATTTCATCTGGTGCTCTGGTCAGGACTGTAGCATGTATCATTTGTACATTTAATCATCACATAGTTGTTTTTCTTTCTGTGTGTATGCGTCTGTATGTTCTCCGAATCTACGTAAAAGTGAACATGTACTGTCCTGCCGTTTCCATATCGATTTTTTATTTGACATCTTTATTTTTGTTGTCGTCATTCTTGTGGTTGTTGTTTATTTTAAGCTTATTTTACTTCAAGGTATATCATTATGAGAATGCCTGAGAGGGTGTTGTTATTATTATAGACCGTCATCACATTTTGCAGTAGTTTTTTTCAAAACGTTTAGTTACATACCTGTATTTATCATACCAGATTTGAAAGGAGCAAAGGACCTCTTCTGAATTTCCCGCCATGGTGTAGGAAGCAGAACAGTAGTTTGACAGTGGGCATTTTTGATAAAGTCCATAGCATAGTGCAATACCATTAGATATGTGCATGTGAAGATTGTACAATGAATGCTTTTTTTTTTTATTGATTGATTTGTAATTTTTATTGGGGCCAATCCAATCCATACCTTTTTCTAGCCAACCACTACGAGCCTGAACCTGCGGTAGTGTCAATACCTGTGGAACAAGAGGAAGATTATGATTCACTAGATTCACCTGGAAACCAACGAAGAAAACGGTCACTACCCGGGGACGTAGTATAGTCCAATAAACACACACAGACACACATGCGCGCACACACACACAACACACACACACACACGTGTACACACACACGCAAGTTATCAAGAGTTCTCGAAAAAAAATAGTAATAGTCCATGATTATATGTGTGAGTATGCAGTTTTATTCAGTCAAATGAAATGTACAGGTTACATAGCCTTGACTTTATCAGACATATATGTTTGCCAAAGTGAGGAAGTTTAGCAGGATGAGGATACAAATTAGATGTTTTGATTTACAAACCTGTGTGTTTGATTGTTACTTTAAGTGTCTCTGCTTGTTATATAAGAGCATCAAATGTTCAATGGAGTCCAACATGTAATGCCCTATACTTGCCTAAAAGAAATTAAGAAATATGTTAGGTAATTTACATTTTGAAACTCTGTCCAATAATGCATATTCAGAATATTCAATATTCACAACTTTTCTGTCACAATCAGAAAATGTGTGTTTTCCGTCCCCCTTACATCTTAATTTTAGTACGCCCTAGCATAAATTGTTAATTGTGGCTTTTTATAAGTCCTGTAAACCAAATGTTTATCTGATTTTTCTTTTCATTTTTTGCTACCAAAGGTGGAATTGCATGTGTGTGTTGTATATTTAGTGAGGATTACTAAATCAGAATATAGTTGTAGTTTTTGCACCAATACAGTTGTATTTGCTTGCAAGGCTATGGATATAGAATTGCTTTTCTCACATTTTTACTGCACATGTGTGAATTCCACAACCTTATTTTCTTATTTATTTCTGAAACAGAAGAGGCATTTTTCAATAAAACTACTGAAAATGTAGCACCGTCCTCCTGTCATTTATTTGACTGTTTTCACTTGATTTGTGTTTCTACCAACCATTTAAGTATGAATGCACTCATAGTATGCTTTGGATAGTGTCCACCAAATGGCATATATTACAATAGCATTGCAATTAACTTACTAATTAGGTTCTAAAGATATCAAAGTGCTAGGATTAAAGGGTTGAGGAGTAGGGGAATGGAAAGACAGAGTATTACGTCATCATTTCTTATATAAACACTAAGACTAAAAATGTACCAAAGCACTTTAATGTTGGTTGACTGACCCCTGTTCTTGCCAAGTCACGGCTTTAATAAGTGCTTTGTGAAATTTTCCTGGTCTATTAAAAATAATTCCCACGAACAATGCGGGTCACTGCAGAGATTAGACCAGATGACTGAAACTTTGGAAAAAACAGCACAACTACGGAACACAATCTGCTTTTCATGCTGTACTTAAAAGCAGCTGTTGAACGGCCACCTTATCAGACTGTAAAAGATTACACACGTGTTTCCATGAGGAAAATGTCATCTAGTTTTGATCTATCTCTGGCAACGGACAACAGATCCCAGACATCCACTCACACAAAACAAAAAAACACAAAACAAGTGAGAAATTGGCCAGACTTGGAAACATATGAGGTAATGGTGTATGGAGCTCATTTACATTTAATTACAAAAATATTCTCTCTTTGGGTATTTAAAAAAAGAATTGCTAGCAATAAGAACAAGCAACAAGGTTGGTATGGTCAGGACCACCACTTCCATCTCCACCTCCACCAAAAGGCAGACTATGGGGGAACTCCTCTCTGGAAACCCTTTCATTCCTTAGTGGATGGAGAGTCATCATGAAACGCCCCCAGATCTAGCCCTGTAATGTGTGTGTGTGTGTGGGATGAGACTATTGCGTGAAGGCCTTTCCTGTGGTATATATCCAGGCCGCCGGAACAAACCCTTCCCAGTTAGATAATCCCAGGTCGAGTGTCTCCATGGGAACCTTGTAAATGTTGCTCATAAAGGTGTCCGGGACATGTCTGTAAAAGCACTCTGAACACAGAGATGTGTTTACATGAGCGCATTTTGAGACATGAACTTGACAGTTAGAGGCTCAACTTGGACAGTGTTGGATCATGGGAAAGAAAGCATCCGAAGGAAACAGACTTTTGTCCATGAGGGACAACCCTGATGTTGAGTTATCCACAATGGTATCGCAAATGTAAATTAAAGTGCCTTTTTAAAAAAATCCTTTTTAATCATTGAACAGTCCAATAAGAAGTTATACAGGATTGGGAACTCTGTGTGCCTTTCAACAGCTTGTGGACATTTGTTTTCAAAAAAGTATGATAGTGATTAGAGAGCATATTTGTTGGATGTGACTGAGAGTCCTACCGTTTCTCAATGCTAGTCCATCAACAGCGCTTTATTTAAATTTTTTTACCACCAGAAGTTAGCGGAAGGACGTTCCCCCGAGACCAATGATATTTATTAAAAAGGCTTTATTCCAGACAACCGTGATCTACAGTCCCTTGTACCGCTGACACATCTATTTACTTCTCCATTAAAGTGTCCCTCCAATGACATAATCATGTGTTGTGTTTGGTGACTCCTCTGTCTGGCATATGGCCTTTCCCATCAGGGACTGGGGGTTTCACCACTGGCCCAGTGTGCATCTGTGACCACTTTGTGGCCGGGGTTTTAAGTGGGCTCCGCTGTACAGACTGTGGCTCTGATGGCTTTTCACGCAGTCCCCTGTTTAGGTTCCAGCTGTCCCACTCTGATTGTACCGCGCACGACTTTCACAGCACAAATGCAAAAGGACAAGTCTTTTGGATTATGTCAAGCTGGGTAATGCAGTTAACCAGGTGGACTATACCTGTACAAAAGTTACATGCATGCGAAGCACTGAACTGCTGAACTGAAATTTAGTAAACTGATATTATTGATTATACAGTATTTGGGTACATTTTTAGAATCGAATCTCAACATCTGGAAAGTATACTGAATGAATATGATACGATATCAAAACAAAATGAGGTTTAGTGGAAAACAGTGTAGGCTTGTTGCATTAAATCCCAACCATTTCTAGGTTATTGTACATCTGTGGAGCTGTAGCGCTGGGTAGAACATGTTGAGAGGTATTATCCCTTGTATCTTTGCACGTTGGTCACCAATCGGTCTGATTTATGGGCAAATTTTGAACAAAGCCTACAGAGGATTTCCTAGCAAGATGTCAAAAGGACGGGAAAACACTTAGGAGTCATGGGCCAGCACACCAGAGAAATAAACCACGTATTGAAAATCAATCACAAGGGATTGAGAAGACAAAAATGGATGCAGAATTGAAGCAGGGCTATAAGGACAATGTCGCTTGAGATTTTCAGAGATCATGATTTACGTTGATGAAAATCAATCATGATGTGAAACATGATTGATTTTCGGGACAGTTTTTCGGTACTCTATGTTACCGACCGTAATGCTTGGTAAACTTATTCATGAAATATCACTGCGAGGGGGAAACACAGGCTAAAAAAGTGTGCTGTAGAGTTTGTGCCAATGTGTGACTTACTCTTATGAGTAATAACTCTTATTAGTGGTAGCCGGACCTAACATTGAGCGATGGTAAACAACACAAATGATGTAAAACCTAATTATTCCATGGCCCAGGTGAATACTCGATTCTGATTGGCTGAAGAGGTGTGCATACATTTTCGATATATCCACGGCCATGACGCGAGCAGCCTCACCACCGGTCTAAAGATTAATGCGCTGAACGAAACGTTAGTAATTGTCACATTGGGGGGAGGGGGGAAAGCTTCGTTTAGAAAGCTTCCCCGTTGCCATGTCGTTAATAAGATCGTCTCTATTTACTGGAGTAATAAGGTAACGTTGCCATGTCGTTACTAAGATCGTCTCTATTTACTGGAGTAATAAGGTAACGTTGCCATGTCGTTACTAAGATCGTCTCTATTTACTGGAGTAAATAACGTTGCCATGTCGTTACTAAGATCGTCTCTATTTACTGGAGTAATAAGGTAACGTTGCCATGTCGTTACTAAGGTCGTCTCTATTTACTGGAGTAATAAGGTAACGTTGCCATGTCGTTACTAAGATCGTCTCTATTTACTGGAGTAATAAGGTAACGTTGCCATGTCATTACTAAGATCGTCTCTATTTACTGGAGTAATAAGGTAACGTGTTGTTACTAAGATCATCTCTATTTACTGGAGTAATAAGGTAACGTTGCCATGTCGTTACTAAGATCGTCTCTATTTACTGGAGTAATGATGTAACATTGCCATGTCGTTACTAATACCGTCTCCATTTACTGGAGTATAATAAAGTCTGCATTCCATATGACTCATGTTAACTGACATTAGGCATTAGTCAGATCCATATATTTCTCCGGTCATTTCCCGTTTGTTTACAGGCACACACAAAGTAGTGTGAGCTAAGAGTGAGACAGAATTACCCCAAAATATGAATTTACACCCCTATATATTTTTTATTGATTTGTAAGTGGCCATGGTATAAGCGGGATAATCCACTCCAAGGTGTGCATTTATCGAAAAATAATGCACGACGCGGGGGCTAAGAACTGAAGTGTGCAAATGCAAAGTGCATTCTTTTTTTGATGAACACCTCTTCGTGGAGTATCCCTTACTTGAACCCCTTTGAAGAGCTAATGGGTTTTTGTGACTTGCTATGGCCTACCAGAGAGGTCAAAGTTGAAGCGCAATTGTGGAATAGCGCCTGAAGCGCCTGAAGGCAGGGGAGGTTTAAATGTCCAGTTCAAGAAGAAATTCGGCACCAAGAACATTTTCCAATGCTTGAACCCCCTGCGCCGCTGTCTCCTGGCCTCCCCCTAACGACTAAAACACCCTGCTCACATCAAACGCATACGTGTCGTTTCAGGACACACACACACACACACACACACACACACACGCACACTCTCTCGATCTAAATCAATAACTAGTGCATTGAAATCGAGTTAACCGTCGCAGTTTGAAACATATATTTTTCTTATTATAAAGATTCCTTGATCAATTGGAGAACAAAAGGAAAACAACAAAAACCCAAACAAAAAGAAATGTGTTAACCTTAAAAGAGATTTGACTCAAGCCTTGCCAACAGTCAGAGGAGAGAAGGAATGAAGCAGTCTGTTTGAACTTGAGGAGGAGGAGAAGGAGAAGGAGGAGGAGGAGATGCAAGAGGAGGAGGAGGAGGAGATGCAAGAGGAGGAGGAGGTGGCGGTGGAGAAGGGACTCCTCAAAGGGCAAATATTCAGCATGCGGACAGTAGGTTTCCACGGTGAAGGATGCCAAATGCAACAACACCACCACCACTCCCCTTCCCCATCCCCTTTGAATGTGTCTGACGAGAAGCACACGGAGCAGAGACAGAACAAATGTGTCCTCTATAGTCTCCATGTAGAAATGCCCCTGGATTCATCAAAAACCACATTAGCCTGTTGGTCACCTGTAGCTCACTCCCTGTACCTGTCTCTATTTTTACCTGTCTCCGGAATGTGTCACGGTGATGGGATGCAACACACTGGTCAGCTGTGGTTGTGTGTGTCTCTCTCTCCGTCTGTCTCTCTTTATTTTGGCCAGTGGTAACATCGCATGTCATAAACAACTCCAACAGAGTCCACTACAGCTGCCCGGGGAGTGGCATCTCAACAGATAATTAATAATTATTAGAGTTGCCAGTTGAGTATGAATGTTCCCATGTTTTAGTTTGTAGCATTCAACTGAAAATGTATTTGACGTGGCGTAACTGAACTGTTAGGTGTAGATGAAGCCTATGCCAATCAGGGCCTCCGGTGGCTTAAGCTCACTTGTTGTACATCCTCATGGCTTTCTGTCAAGGCAAAACAATTCAATTTTGTTTTCATGTAAAAACTCATTCGCCGTTCCCACAGGCATGGGAAACTCACATGGGATAAAGAGCAGCATTTTATTATTAAAAGCATTCCCAGGGGGAGAACCACATGCAGCATGCGTCTCTCCCTCTCTCTCTCTCTTTGTGTCTGTGTCTGTGTCTGTGTCTCTCTCTCTCTCTCTCTCTCTCTCTCTCACTCTCTCTCTCGCACTCTCTTTTTTGGCCAATGGTAACATCGCATGTCATAAACAACTCCAACAGAGTCCACTACTGCTGCCAGGGGAGTAGCATTTCAGCAGAGGATTATTAGAGATGAATGTTCCCTTGTTTTAGTTGTAGCATTAAACTGAAAATGAATTTTACGTGGCGTAACTGAACTGTTAGGTGTAGATGAAGCCTATGCCAATCAGTGGGTTAACCTCGCTTGTTGTACATCCTCGTGGCTTCCTGTCAAGACAAAACAATTAAAATGTTTGCTTTTTGTTTTCATGTACAAACTCATTTGTTGTTCCCGCACCCGCCGGCATGGGAAGCTCACATGGGATAAAGAGCAGCATTTTATTATATCATTATTAAAACCATTCCCAGGGGGAGAACCACATGCAGCGTGCAGCTGCGATGCTGCCTGGTGGGAGAGCCATTGTGCCCTGTTGTGATTGCGCCGCCTAGGCCACAACACAAAGAGATGCTGTTGATTTGTTTCTTAAGCGACCTGATCTCGTTGGAAGTGTGAACTCCGATCGCAGGAGTAGCTATTGTGCGGCGTGTCCTGGCGTAGTGGAGCCAGATGTTTCCCAGCTGCTGCTGTGTTTAGCAGGGCACTTGTCCACACCAGACGATGGGTCGACTCCAGCTCCGCGTAGGCAGTGTGAAAAATCTGCCCGGAGGACAATGGAGACAATGGAGACAATAAGTACGAAGAATCGTAAACTTTTAGTTTTTTTGCTAACTTGAATGATGGCGTGAATAGATTGTATTGAAAGGTAATTAGATTTTGAGATGACATCAGCCCGTATTGTTCCACAGCTTATTAGATTGTTAAAGTTAGGTGTTTATTTGTCCTTTTTCATAAGCCATGTAAACGTTTCAAGGCATCTGTGAGATATTGGGGTTATATAAAAGTGTCAGCAACTTAGCCATGGTGCTTCTGCAGCTATCAGGGCATATTGCATTGATTATGTGTACCAGCACCGGCCATCTTGTTCATTTTATTTGTCTACAAAATAGTTTGGAGAAGTCCCTTAGTTGATGCTATACATACCAAGTTTTTTTGTACCTGCCTTTTATGGTACTTGTATGTAACCATAGACGTATGTAACCTACCATTAAGACAAAATCATATTTACACAAAACACTGTAATAATGTATAATAAAAGTACCCAGATGACATTACATTTCTGGCGAAATTTGTAGTATGCAAACTATAGACACTTGCTGCTTGGATAACCCACAATGCATTTCAACAGGAGGACGATATAACAATCCCAACCGTCTTAAAGGCCCTGTGAAACAGAAGTCAGAGTGCTATTTGATTTCGCATTTTTTGATGTAAAACATTTTTTTACATATATTTGGCATATAACAAGGTAAACGAGGTACATGACAATTAACACATGGACACAAGATTAACATTGAAATGTATTTTTCATTTCATGTTGCCTTTAATCAAAACGTTTAAATGTTAAAAGTGACCATTACAACCCTAGACCACCAACCTAAATGAACAGGCAATGTTTCATGGATAAATATAACTTGTGGATATGTCGTGTGTCATTATCAATTATGGCCGTCGGCTTGTAAAATGGTAAAACCCATAGTATGTCAGAAAAATAGCATACTCTAATTGTGTAGAATATAGATTAGTCCCTATAGAATAGATGCCAGAAAGCAGTACACATATGTAGTATGTAGGACGGCAGTCCAGACGCAGCCGTTGTGTAGATGGCTAGATGTAGTGGCGGTCAATGTAGAGCAAGGGGTCAGTTTTTTGCATGCGATTGTGTTGCTGCTGGGATACAGCATGATGGCAATGAACCTTGGACTCTTGTCTTCCAATACCAGGACTAGTTGAGCAACAGAGCACCAAAACACTTGTTCTGCATTAAGTTGTTTGAAGGGCCCATTTTATTGTTTTTTCCAGCTTGCTATTAGATTGTAACCTCTCTGTAAAATGTTTGCTCCCCCGCCCCCATCCCCCCCATGTTACTTGCAACTATAATTTGTCCTTATTTCACCTTTTCCAGTACAATGGTGCCTGTTTTAAGTTTCTGCAAAACTCACAGAATATGACCCCATGCATCCAAACTAAGTTAGTATTCATGTACAAATGACACGATTACATTACAGAGGAGGTACTAAGAGGTACTCTGAGGAGGTGAACTGGAAATTCAGCAATATCCAGTTGGCATTGGATGAATGTCTTATTGTATTGTCAGCATTTTGTAAAGAGAAAATTACCATGAGTTACATCATCTTGGTTAACTAAAAAACACCATAACTTTGCGGGGGAACTAGTTTGTCAACTTTGAGTCATGTCAGCAATGTCTGTCCGTGGGAGAGGGTAGTTATACCATAAACAGTACTGTTTTAGATACGATTAAGAAACAAAATCATTAATAGAACTGATTCATGCGGAGATTGGTCTCCTCTGCGGTTTTGTCTCCGGTACACTCATGCTGGAGCTCTAAACAAAGCTAAAGAGAGACAGATTACGATGAGTTTTTACGATGAGAAAACGTGTGTGTGTGTGTGTGTGTGTGTTTGTGTGTGTGTGTGCGTGTGTGTGTGTGTGTGCATGCATGCGTGAGTGTGTGTGTGTGCGTTCCATACTTCTACACAGAATGGCTGAATGAGATAAACATCTCAACTTGTTTGTATTCTCAGCCTCAGTCCAAAGGGTAGATAGTCAAAGTTTTCTAAATGTCAGAGGTTCAACAATTACTGTGTGCATTGGTTGTCTACGAGGCCTCTCTCCGGTTACACTTGGATGTTTCACTGGGAGTTTGCATTACAGTGTAACCATTGCTGAGGAGATGGGGGGGGGGGGGGGGGGGGGTTTGACGAGGCACCGAGGGTGGGCTGCACGCGAGAGATTGACTCAAATCGGATCCGATGACCCTCACCCTGGGGAACACTTTTAGCAGGAAGCGATTACACGCACACTCCCACACACACACACATGCACTCGCACACGCACACACGCACACACACATATGGGGGGGTCCTTGGAGAAATGAAGGTCTTCCCATAACACAGGTCATTGCAACAGGCAATGGTCAAACTGACCTCGCAGCCCCCTGGGCTGTTGGGGGTGGAAGGAAGGAGAGGGTGTTTGTTGGGGGGGCGGAGGGAGAGAGACCCTCCATGACTCAGTCCCCAACTGAGACTCTCTGAGGGCCGTCTGAGAATGCGAGAGGGGGAAGCCCTGCCGTGCCGGAACAGAAGGGGGCGGCTATGTGTGTGTGTGTGTGTGTGTGTGGGAGTGTAGTGGTGACGGCTCATGTTGAAGCATGTGGCAGGCTTCTGCTCACTTACTTGGATGTACCGAAGTGGTAATTCAATCTACAGACAGAAAATCAGTTGATAAATGGCTCTTGGGATAAACATTTTTGACTTTATAGCACACAAGCCACAATGTTCAGATCAGTCCAATGTCACTATGATTGTAGTCCAATGTCAATAATGTAATCATTTTAATTTGAGTTATTCCTTTAATACAGCTGAATAGCTTTTAAGAATAATTTCCACTTACTGTTGATGTATTTAAACAGCCTCAAACATTGGTTAATTCATTTACTGACCAAAATAAACAATGTAGTATACACAATTCATAAATCGCAAATCAGTCAAATAAATTAAACACAGTTCATCGTCGAAGCTCAAAAGCCAGACCAAATCCATTTCACACTAATCGAGTGCACAGCTGCCAGTGGATGAAACACAAAGCCGAGACATTTCCATGATTCCCCTCTCCTTGTCCTCGCTGAGGCACCGCTGACCAATCATGGCGTTAACGGTACGGCCGGTGGCCGCGGTTCCCGGAACCGTAAGGCCCCCGCGCCTGGCACCCCCGGCCTCTGGCCGCTCCGCACGTCCTCCGCTGCCAGACTCCCCCCCGACGGCGGAAACACGGCGGTTATAATGTTACAGGCACGTTCGCCCAGGCTCGTTGCCATCAACCCGTTTCGCCGTTTCCACGGCGACCGTGACGGCAGACGCTGTTATTATGTGATGCTTTATTGTTCCCTTGGGGGGGGGGGGGGGGTGGTGGAGTGGGTTGGAAGAGGGAAACCTTCCAGTGCCCTCTGTCACCCCTTTACCCCCCCCCCCCCGCTCCTCCACAACCCCCCCCCCCCACCCAGACTCCGGGAACACACAGCCCATAGGAGCAGGCCCAGGTCACGGAACAACGCCAGTGGTCATCCAGCGTCTCCGGTTTTGGGCCGGCTGACAACAGAGGGAGGAGGTGGGGAGGATGCTTACTGTTAAAACATGGGGGTTTGGACCCACTGTCGTCTGTCTGAAGACAAAGGGCTTCTTTAATCACTGGTGGTGACAGATGGCATCACTGCTCCCATCCCCATGCTGCCAGCCAAGTCATGGATGGTTCCAGGAGGTCAAAGTTCAGATTCATTACCACTCAAAAATCATTCACTTCTCCATTGAGGGACATTTTTACATCAGGCAGTGTGTGTGTCATCTTTGTGGCATTACAAGCAATGTTTCGCTTTTGAACGTAGCTCGCTGAACATGAATTGAAGCCCACCGCCTGCCACTGAATCTCTGATGAGGGAACGGTCATGCATGTATGAGTAATGTTCCCTCGTCAGACCCTACTCGTAAATAAATGAGTTGGGGGTGGTATGTACAGCTATGGGGTACTATGGGGACTTAGTGGTCTTCATCCATGTGTGGGAGGTGCATTCCACATAGATGATAGTGGAGGTTCATAATCCCATGGCTAACAGTGATGGGGTCTCCAGATGCTCTTGCTTTCTGCCACTGCTTAGCTTCTCCACCACCGTGTTCTACACACACATGCACACAGGGGCACACACACACACAGGGGCACACACACACGCGCACACAGGGGCACACACACGCACACACACACACACACACACACACACACACACACACACACACACACACACAAAGACAGGGAAAGACAGAGAGAGAGAGAGAGAGCAAGGAGCTGACCAAGCTTCCAGAGAAAGAAATTAAATAAAATCAATAAAATGTGGTCTGTACTCCCTCTGTCCCTCCACCACCAGAAGCTGAACCCTACATCCTGACTAGTGTGTGTGTGTGTGTGTTTTTAGTTGGAGTGTGGAGTAAGAAAGTGTAACCCTGCAGTGATGTGTGGGTGCTGTTTTACGTTTGAAGCGCTGGAAACATTTCACCACAGTGTTTTCCTTGAAGAAATGCGCAGAGACACTGAGTATTCCTTGTAGGCCTCTCTGAAAGGGTATAACCACATAGGAAACTGACCACAGGGATGTACAAATGTTTGTTTTTTTCGTTTTTGAGGTCCGCTGTGTATGTTTTTTTCTTAATACATTGACTGACCCTTCTTACTCTGCGTTTGCCTGTTTGGCAATTGTACTGGTACTTGGCATCCATCTCTATTATATACATAGAGCTGCTGTAATGGTTTACTTATGTGTAGCATGCTATGCTTCATAGAACACCAAACACAGCAGTGGCAAGACAAAATAATATGCTTGCAATTTTGTGTAACTAGTATAAATCAAGGCTAATTCCTTCTTAAATGAGAAATGATGGTTGTGGGACTAATCAATCCTAAACATGGCAACATGGGAACAAATCCTATGTGAGTTATTTGTAATTTCTGCTTTAAAGTTTGGAAAAGAGCAGCACATTTTAAAGCCAAAGTTCTTTGAAAAATACCATTGGTAGTCATGTTGACTTCCATCCAAACGTTTTTTACAGAAGTTGACTCAGTGTACCACGCCTTAAAATACATGATTTAATTAAAATACATGATTACATTTAAATAAATGATTAAATTTAAATACATGAAAATAGATGAATACATCTAGTCCCAGAGCCAAGAGGGTTTTATTTATGTTTTTGAGCCCAAAAGGTTCAATGGGTGTTTCTTATGCAGAAAATTGTGAGGAATTCAAAAATGCAAGTCTTACAAACCTAAAGGTAGACACACATTCACAATATTAATTTGAAGTCGGGTACCTGTTCATCTCAGTTTTCACTTTTGTTTGGGAGTGGTTTCAAGCAACATGTGCCTAAATCCATATAAACGTAGGCAAATGACACCAAATTGGGCTTACTAGCACAATTTTGCAGTGCTGATTTCAAATCTGTGACTTATTTTGCTCTCAAACTGTTTTATGACCCTCTATTTTGCATTTCAAGATGGCCGCCGATCTACGCACCCATACACCACACATTGTTTTATATTGACAATTCCAGTAGTTTACCAAAAACACAAGTCTAGTATTTTAAATGGCTGTCTTCTGTAGGAAACAGTCTCAGGATTTAAGTCTGTAAATTTGATAAACCTACCTGTTGCCATTCATTCACTGTATTACTTCAAACCTATGTCACTCGTCAATGTTTTTTATGACATTTTTAATGTATGATGGAGAGATATTGCAAAATCCATTATTTCCTTAACTTTATCAAATATCATCCAATGAATGATTGATAATGAGCATTATTTAGGTATAAAAGATAATTATGATTATAATATAATATAATTATGATAATTATTTTATTTCAAGAATTTTATTATGTACATGCAATGGTAACTTAATATTTTTATTTTGTAAAGACAAAATGTTTTTGAAAATGTTAACACCAACATATATAAATTATATCATAGATACACAATCAATCATCTTCCTCTTCATCATCACTTTCATCACTGGAGTAGGAGAAGAATTCCTCATCCATGTCATCAGTAGGGGAATCAGTGTCTTCCTTGCTGAGAATGTTGGCAATACTCTGAGGTAGCTGTTCGCCATCATACCAGTTGATACCATACTGGTTGTCCTTCAACATCCATCCATGGTCTTTAGGATCCAGGTCTGAAGGATTTCTAGCTGGGGCATTCTTCCACAAGTAGGCAATATACTGTAGTTTGCTCTTCGGACTTTGTTGACCAGTGAAGAATGACAAGGAGGCATATCACTTGGGTTGACACCTTTCATTTTGCTGAGAGGCTGGGTCTTTGTTTTGCTAGGTGCATACTTCTGCTCGAACAGAGCCAACCTGACATCATTGACCTTAGAGAGCTTTGGCATTGAATACATGCAGCATGTGAACTTCTCTATCTCTTTCATTGTGTTGTCATCAACTGTGTCACTTCTACCAAGGCAGGCAAATGCACTGACAAATTGTTGTCTCTTCTTCATCAGGTCAAATGGTCTCATCTTTCCCTTGTTCACAAAGGAAGCTGAGTAGTCTGACCCAGTGTAGGCATGAAATGCAGGCAAGGCTTCAAGGAGTTCTCTGTCCATATGTTCAACCAGCTGGGACATGTTGATATACCGCCTTGTGTTGTTTGAGCTCAGACCAACATCCATCCAGACCAATGGTTTGTCAGGCATTTGTGAGATGTGATGTAACAGGAGTACAAACACATCTGTGTCAGAACACCTCACAGCAACTGTGGGCTTTTCATTTGTCAGCAGCCTTGATAGATGAAACACAATCCTGGTGTCCGCTTCCTCGTGTGTGCAAGCCAGATCTGCTGCTTCTTTATGAATAACTGAGCCTTGCTGGACTGTGTAATGATGGCACACATAGCCTCAACAAGACAGACAAGTCTAAACTTCTGCACAAGCTTGAGAATGAAGTGGACAGCACATGCCCTGGAAGTCCTGTTGATGTCACCCTTGTTGATGGTATGTTTCTCTTGCATGCACTACAAAACCTGCCCGTCACCTTGGGAGAAGTGGCGTCGCTGATACTACAGATACTACAGATACTCTGCAGAATGTCAGAGAGAGTCGATATGATCTGTGATGTTTACAAGAATCCATCCATCAAGGATCTTGAACACTCCAGGCGATCAGCAGATGACACTGCCTACTCCATTACAGGTATTGTTTGTCAACAGGGAAGAGTGTGCCAAATGACATCAAGGCAGACCTACTGCACTGTCAAGAACTAGGGAAACGTTGGTGCCAGGAGTTTGAAGATGGATGTCGACTTGATCCTGCAAGATTTGAGAAGGCAATTCCAAGACGCAAAGTGAAGAACTTTGCGTCAGTAGCTGTCAAGGCATCTGTGAAGAGCAACAAGAAAGTGGTGGAGTTGCAAGGAACAAGAGATCTATTTGGACACCTACTCTACCTCAGCTCAAAGAACAACCTAGACCTCAACAAAGTATTTTCATTCCCTCTGACACCAGTGCCTCTTTCTTTGGCCCACATTGACGGCAGCCTCAACAAGACAGACAAGTCTAAACTTCTGCACAAGCTTGAGAATGAAGTGGACAGCACATGCCCTGGAAGTCCTGTTGATGTCACCCTTGTTGATGGTATGTTTCTCTTGCATGCACTACAAAACCTGCCCGTCACCTTGGGAGAAGTGGCGTCGCTGATACTACAGATACTACAGATACTCTGCAGAATGTCAGAGAGAGTCGATATGATCTGTGATGTTTACAAGAATCCATCCATCAAGGATCTTGAACACTCCAGGCGATCAGCAGATGACACTGCCTACTCCATTACAGGTCCTGGGCAGCATCGACCAAAAATAATGGCAGAAAGCCCTTAAGTCACCAGCCTTCAAAACGGCATTCCTGAAGTTTCTTGCTCGGGAATGGGCTAGCCATGCAGATCCTAACACACTTGCTGGCCACCATGTGTATCTTGCAGTAGATGATGTGTGCTATCATTACACAGTCCAGCAAGGCTCAGTTATTCATAAAGAAGCAGCAGATCTGGCTTGCACACACGAGGAAGCGGACACCAGGATTTGTGCTGCAGCGCGAGTACTGACAGGAACTAGGAAAAGAGATCACATCTCTCCTGTACTAGCTTCTCTGCATTGGCTCCCTGTAAAATTTAGAATAGAATTTAAAATCCTCCTCCTCACCTATAAAGCTCTTCATGGGCAGGCCCCTTCATATCTCAAAGAGCTCATAGTACCCTACTACCCCACTAGAACACTGCGTTCTCTGAATGCAGGGCTACTGGTGGTTCCAATAGTTTCTAAAAGTAGAACCGGAGCCAGAGCCTTCAGTTACCAAGCTCCTCTTCAGTGGAACCAGCTTCCAGTTGTGGTTCGGGAGGCAGACACCCTCTCCACATTTAAGAGTAGGCTTAAGACGTTCCTCTTTGATAAAGCTTATAGTTAGGGCTGGATCAGGTGAGTCCTGAACCATCCCTTAGTTATGCTGCTATAGGCCTAGACTATCGGGGGATTTCCCTTGGTGCACTGAGTCTCTCGCTCTCTCTCTCTCTCTCTCTCTCTGTGTGCACACATTCATGTCCCATTAATGCATGTTACTAACACTTCTTCCCCGGAGTTCTTGTGTTTTCTCGTCTCGCAGGTTCTCATGGATCCTGGCGGAGCCTCCATGGTCCTGCTTGACTGCCATTGCTAATATCAGTTACCAGTTATATACAGTTACTGTTGTTGCTGCTTGCTGTCCCCCATCATTGGTGCTAGTGCATTGATGTAGTTGCTTGCTCTCTCTCTCTCTCTCTCTCTCTCTCTCTCTCTCTCTCTCTCTCTCTCTCTCTCTCTCTCTCTCTCTCTCTCACCCCAACTGGTCAAGGCAGATGACCACCCACCTAGAGCCGAAGGGTCTGTCCAAGGTTTCTGCCTTTTAACAGGCAGTTTTTCCTTGCCCCCGTGCCAAGTGCTTGCTCATGGTGGTACTGTTGGGTCTCTGTAAATGTTATTAGGAGTTTGGTCTAGACCTGCTCCATTTGAAAAGTGCCCTGAGATAACTTCTGTTATGAATTGGCGCTATACAAATAAAATTGAATTGAATTGAATTGTTTCATCTATCAAGGCTGCTGACAAATGAAAAGCCCACAGTTGCTGTGAGGTGTTCTGACACAGATGTGTTTGTACTCCTGTTACATCACATCTCACAAATGCCTGACAAACCATTGGTCTGGATGGATGTTGGTCTGAGCTCAAACAACACAAGGCGGTATATCAACATGTCCCAGCTGGTTGAACATATGGACAGAGAACTCCTTGAAGCCTTGCCTGCATTTCATGCCTACACTGGGTCAGACTACTCAGCTTCCTTTGTGAACAAGGGAAAGATGAGACCATTTGACCTGATGAAGAAGAGACAACAATTTGTCAGTGCATTTGCCTGCCTTGGTAGAAGTGACACAGTTGATGACAACACAATGAAAGAGATAGAGAAGTTCACATGCTGCATGTATTCAATGCCAAAGCTCTCTAAGGTCAATGATGTCAGGTTGGCTCTGTTCGAGCAGAAGTATGCACCTAGCAAAACAAAGACCCAGCCTCTCAGCAAAATGAAAGGTGTCAACCCAAGTGATATGCCTCCTTGTCATTCTTCACTGGTCAACAAAGTCCGAAGAGCAAACTACAGTATATTGCCTACTTGTGGAAGAATGCCCCAGCTAGAAATCCTTCAGACCTGGATCCTAAAGACCATGGATGGATGTTGAAGGACAACCAGTATGGTATCAACTGGTATGATGGCGAACAGCTACCTCAGAGTATTGCCAACATTCTCAGCAAGGAAGACACTGATTCCCCTACTGATGACATGGATGAGGAATTCTTCTCCTACTCCAGTGATGAAAGTGATGATGAAGAGGAAGATGATTGATTGTGTATCTATGATATAATTTATATATGTTGGTGTTAACATTTTCAAAAACATTTTGTCTTTACAAAATAAAAATATTAAGTTACCATTGCATGTACATAATAAAATTCTTGAAATAAAATAATTATCATAATTATATTATATTATAATCATAATTATCTTTTATACCTAAATAATGCTCATTATCAATCATTCATTGGATGATATTTGATAAAGTTAAGGAAATAATGGATTTTGCAATATCTCTCCATCATACATTAAAAATGTCATAAAAAACATTGACGAGTGACATAGGTTTGAAGTAATACAGTGAATGAATGGCAACAGGTAGGTTTATCAAATTTACAGACTTAAATCCTGAGACTGTTTCCTACAGAAGACAGCCATTTAAAATACTAGACTTGTGTTTTTGGTAAACTACTGGAATTGTCAATATAAAACAATGTGTGGTGTATGGGTGCGTAGATCGGCGGCCATCTTGAAATGCAAAATAGAGGGTCATAAAACAGTTTGAGAGCAAAATAAGTCACAGATTTGAAATCAGCACTGCAAAATTGTGCTAGTAAGCCCAATTTGGTGTCATTTGCCTACGTTTATATGGATTTAGGCACATGTTGCTTGAAACCACTCCCAAACAAAAGTGAAAACTGAGATGAACAGGTACCCGACTTCAAATTAATATTGTGAATGTGTGTCTACCTTTAGGTTTGTAAGACTTGCATTTTTGAATTCCTCACAATTTTCTGCATAAGAAACACCCATTGAACCTTTTGGGCTCAAAAACATAAATAAAACCCTCTTGGCTCTGGGACTAATCAGTTATATGTTATAAACACAACATGAAACCACATTTGGAGCCTACCTTGCTTTATTAATGTCGGATTTTGACAAGCATAACTAATGCACACAAATGAGTCCCACATTCTGCCATTAATGTTGTCAGAGATAATTTCCTCCAGTTTTACTAAAATGCTGCCAGCTGACTGAGTGGTGTTTCACCTTTTTACCTCGCTAACTTATAGAATATTATGCGCAATGCAAACTGTATAAGAAGTAATGCTGGGTTTGAGGTTTAGTTGAAGGTCTTTCCAGGTTTCCATCAGGCTTACATATACATCTCAAAATATAATTAAGGGCTATGTAGCTTTTCACATTTACATATTTAAAAGGCGCTCTCATTGAAAAAAAAAAAAGCCCCACAAAACTATGGCCCCACCCACATGTGTGTTGGGTACTTCAAAATGTATGTGGAATTAGTTTGGTGTAGATACATGTTCACCATTTGCAGGAGCACTCCTTTCTGTTTCCATCTGTAAAAAACAGAAGTGGTTGCAGCTCTCTGTGACATATAAAGACTTATAAGACACTGGAGACTCCCAGTGGTGGATGCAAGTCTCTGGTCTGCAGTCCTGCTGTTTTCCTTTGTTTAGCAAAGAGGCTTTAATGCTTCCTTCTGGGACGGCTCCATTGCATGTCGGACTTTTAAAAGCTTGTCAAAGTACTTTGAGGGGAAAACTGCCACTTGCCACATTTTAAACAAAAATCCTTGTAAGTCATGCCAAATGGCTTTAGCACTCTAGTGTGAATGTTTAGAAACATCATTATCAGGCATAATCTTGACGGGTTGTCAAATTGTACAACTTGTTCAGACTCCCATCGGCCTATTAGAGGCCTATTATTCAACTATTTCCTCTGCCGACTCCTGCTCGTAGGAAGGTCTTTGGTAAATCCACCATCTACTACCCTCTGGTGTCCTTACAGGCCAAACAAGCCATGGCATGAAAAGCCATCAGGAACCCTAAGCCCCCTGTTTCTAACATCGCCGTTTAGTCAAACGTTTCCTGTGTTTCGGAGTAAAGGGGGCAAATACTTTCCATGGAGTCATCCAGGTAACCATGTCCTCTGTCTGTCAGAGAACATGTTGACCCTGGCTGGGTCTGACACTGGGTAGTTCTTCTGGAGCTAGCTATTCATTGTTCTACCCTGGTGAAGGTGACTCAGGTTTGGGTGGTGAATGTCAGAGCATTGGACAGACCCTCCAGGATTTCGCGATGTTGCAATTTGCAACTACAATGCAACATCAGCCAATCCCCGCAAATTCAGGGTGGTGTTGCAATTTTAACCAATCACCGCAACTTTCTCGCAAATTTGACCAATCATTGGCGTCGTCTTGGGGGGGTCGGCGTTGTTACGTTGTCACTTACCCCACCAACGGCAAAGGAAGGCGCAGCGAGATACTGTGTCCATGGCCCTGGGAAGCGGCGAGGTCGGAGCGGGGGGGGGGCGCTGTAAAGCCAGAGGCCGAAGCCCCGGCCACCTTCGCCCCCGAACCCCACCGTACCGCCACGGAGAAAATGCGCCTGACGGGGGCCGGAGCCAACTCGGGCGGGGGTCACCGACTAGACGATCCTCACGACACCGAGCCGCCACACCGTAACCCGCCGGGTTGAGTCCCCCGGGCAGACTGCGCGGACCCCACCCGTTTACCTCTTAACGGTTTCATGCCCTGTTGAACTCTCTCTTCAAAGTTCTTTTCAACTTTCCCTTATGGTACTTGTTGACTATCGGTCTCGTGCCAGTATTTAGCCTTAGATGGAGTTTACCACCCGCTTTGTCTTAATATTTAACATTTTACTCAGCAAAATTGCAGTACTAACTTAATTTTAACATCAGGAAAATCGCAACTTTTATCACAACTTTTATCACAACTTTCACTTCCTCTCGCACTTTAATCGCAACAAAAGCCTAAAAAACACCGCAACTTTCATCGCAATTATTTGGAAAAGGTCACGCAACATTAGGCATTTTAGGCCACAACAATCACAAAAAAGGCCTGCGAAATCCTGGAGGGACTGATTGGAGAGAAGGGAGGAGCACAGTGTAGCAGGTAACACATAGCAGCTTAAGCTTCACATAGGATGTGCTGTGTCTTGTTCTGGGTTAGTCTGGCTTACCAGATGTAGCAGGGCCGTGCAGAGACCCTTTGAGGGGCAGGGGCTCAAAATCAAAAAGGGGAGGATTTCTATTGCGCGATTGTTGAGCGGGGCGGCGGGGGGGTGGGGGTGCTACCGGAGGATTTCTGTTGCGCGATTGTTGAGCGAGCGGGGGGGGGGGGGGGGGGGGGTGCTACCGGAGGATTTCTGTTGCGCGATTGTTGACATTTTTATTTTCGAATAATTGATTCACATGTTAATGTTTAATTGTTCATGTGGAATTTTACAACGCATAGAAAATTTAAATGACCACTCAAAAGGGCACTTTGGTCCTTCAGAGGGAAAAGGGCAGGGGCTCGGGCACCCATAGCCCCCCCCCCTCTGCACGTGCCTGAGATGTAGGTTGTTGGTGAAAGCCCGCCCAGGCCTGCCATTAGGCGACTGAAATAGTCCGTCTGTTGCACACCAAGACTATTGTGATTGGTTAAAGAAACACAAAAAAGATGGAGCGTTTTTTTCCCCTATGCCAGAATGATACTGAGCAGAGCCAGACCTTTCTCCAGCGCTTGCACAGCACTAAAACAAAGTACGGAGATAGGTCTGGCTATGTGCGACCAATTCTGCGTTAACTATAAAGCAATTTTTTTTCACAATGATTTTGTGCTTTGCGTCTCCCAGTTCTCATTTGTTTCATCACTAGCTCTTAAAGGTACTCTGTGTAACAATCAGGAATTCCTTCTCATTACTCAGTACTTACTCAGTACATACTCTCAGTGTGAGTGTAAGCTCCATGTGTTGAGACAATAACAATCCTAAACCAATGTTAGTGATATTCATGAATGATATTCACGTTACTTATAAACAAACAATGGGAGTGGTGTGAGTCGATATAATGCACATAAAATGTACAAATTAAAAAGTTCTGAAAGAAGAAGCTATCCATGCTTAGACATCACTTAACCGCCCCAGTTCAATTCAATGTATGCATGTAAAATCCTACACATAGTCCCTTTAAGATAGATAGATACATTTTTAATATTTTTATTTTAAATATAAGTACAGCAACAGAATAAGTTAGATTTTCGTGGTAGATGCATTTTTGTACTTCAATACAATGCTGGCCCTTGTTTGATACAAGCCTTTTCTTCACCATTGTTAAGATCACAATCACATACACTTACTTGAAATGAACAATTTGATTATTAATTAATCATAGAAAAGTAATAATGAGTGTAATCTATCTAACATATATACAGTATATATCATACACTATAGGTGGTTTCATGTGTTGTATCCACCTCCACAGCCCCTCTCTTCCTTACCTTATGCCTCTAATAAACCCTCTCTGCACCCCATGTGCTCTTTATCTCCAGATGCTGGTAGTAGTTGTAGTATTTCAACAATGCGATTGAGGTCCCGGCCAGCTTTCAACAGATGTCAAGGTCTGTTGCCCCATCTAACGTTTTGTCCTCCCTATACACATTTTAGCAATATCCAAGAGCAGCGACGTCTCGGATCAGAGCGGGGAGGGCAGTGAAGGATATATTCGTCTCTCTCTCTCTCTCTGGTTTTCATTTATGGCCGTGGACATCCCACTAATTATCACGCTGCTCGCATGGTCATCCGAGCAATGAGGGATGATGGGGAGCAACTGGGGGCCCAGGTTACGTTACTCTGGATGGGGGGGAGGGGGGATTAATCCCGGGGCAGTCCTCCCCAAGGTTAGTCTCGGCTTGCGAGTGTATTCAGATTCAGACCTGCTTTGGGGGTTCCGGGTGATTTCACTTTCCCTGCTCACTGATTAAGCGTTCCATTGATAACAAGCGGTACCTCTTCCCCCCAACTTACTTGAGGGACTTTGCTTCATTTCCTATCCTGTCCAGGCTTATCATATTGGATTGCATCTCCAATCTCCAAACTTGAAGACACGTGTGTCATGTTGTCACGGGTCCTCCCGTTGTTTTTCCTGGATAAGGCATTGTATTCATTGGCTGTATTGTGACGGATGACAGACTTAATGGAGCCATACCTGAGCATGCAACCCTAGGGCTTTTTATGGTTCAGTTATATCACGGTCTCTTTATTCCCGACCAGAGTGTGAGATTAACGGCCTGGTGAGGTGCAAAGTATTCAAAGACAGCTGCCACTGTTTTGGTCCAGGGTGGTTAAGAAAGAGGAGATGAAACTCGAAGCTTAGATTTTTTATGTCAAGGATTCATTGTCCAATCAAATGCTGAAATAAAAACGTATTCACTACGCTCTCTGCCTCACTCTGAACCCACCCCTAGAACTGCCTCATCTGACCCCAGTCCCCCTCCAACTCTCGGT
This sequence comes from Merluccius polli, assembly GCA_030340625.1. NCBI lineage: Eukaryota > Metazoa > Chordata > Actinopteri > Gadiformes > Merlucciidae > Merluccius > Merluccius polli. Next base: position 169,195 of record JAOPHQ010004278.1, on the reverse strand, counting down.
GGAACGATTTCTAGACCCGTTTTTTTTTTTAAACACAGTTTAAACGAGGGCAGCGCTCCCCGACTCAAGCCTGTAAAAGTCCCTTTGAGAGGAGGCAGGCGTCTGATCTACATCTGTGAAACCCAATAAGAGGCCCATGCACACACACACACACACACTACATTGTCAACACTCTACCATGTGAACACCCACACACTAAACAGTCATCACTCTCCCATACACACACACAAACACACACACACACATATACACACACACACACACCCACACCCGTGTTCAGCATGACAGGCCTTATGTTAATGACAGCTATGGAATTGTTGTTCTTTTGTATTATTTGCAATGCTCTGATGGCAAGGAAATTGATCACACATGTTTCTACTGATGTTAAGACTGACAGTAATTATGTAGTTCTAATATCAAAACATTGTCAGCAGATTTTCTCCACACAGTGATGTATGAGCAGCACACGAGCCCAGCGTTCTGCCAAATCATATTGCCATTGAATATAAATTATTCCACTCCCCAGTTTCTTTCAGAGAACGCACTTACGCAATGGAGAATTTGGATGGAACTTTGAATGAATGAGCAAGGATGTGCACACATACACACACACATATCCTCCCTCACACACACACGGACACACACGGACACACACACAAACACACCAAGAAACACACACCCACACACACAAACACACCAAGAAACACACACACACATGCACATGCAGAGCTTGTGTGTTAGATTATCAGTGTTTCCGCCTGCTGTCTTTGGATGCTACCTTTGGAAGTAGCACGCCTCCGTTGGGCTCGGTGTGTGAGTCAAGGCCGAGACTGAACGCTGTGTTCCTTAGCTGTGAGTCAGCAGGAGGATTTCAACAGCGCTAGTCTGTGGCTCTCTGGCCAGAAACCATACTGTTCAGACCAGTGCTGTGGCCCAGTTTAACATTGACAGCTTCTACGACACTGAAACAGCAGTGCCTCCCAGTGCCCAGAAACTTCTAGTCAGCTAATGTGTGTGTGTGTGTGTGTGTGTGTGTGTGTGTGTGAGGTCGCACAAGAAAATACTGGTCCTTAATCCAAGCTGCCATTTCTGTTGACCATCAGCAATGTGGAACAAATCCAGACAGTCGAGTCTCTGTAAAAATGAAATGCATAAGGTCATGCAGTTCTTCAAAGAAAAAAGGAAAGATTTGAATAAGTGGATGAAAGAAACAAAATGCGTCTCTTAAAGGTAAAACAAGTATGTCTGTTCTCAATGTTATTTTTACTTTTCATTGCTGAATGTAAATGATGAAAACTAGAAGACGTTTATTGGAACTGCATGTCAAATGATTGATTTTCTTTTGACATACATTTGCCATATGCCAAACCTATAACACATGTTCTATGTCCATTGGTAGAAAGGGCCATGTTTTTGAGTTGAAATTCAGCAAATGTAATGAGGCTTAATGTGGTCTTCTTTTGCCAGCCTTTTGGCTATGCCTTTAATGGAGTAGTTCCAGGTTGAGAGGTTAACTTTGTTAAAAAACTTCTTCAACAAGGGTCCTGGTGGCACATGAACAAGTAAAGCGGTCCAGTCCAAAATAAATGGTAATCATATAATCAAGCGGTCAGCCAACAGGGACAGGAAGCCATGGACGATGGATAGGGTGGACTTTACCAAGGACCCATTCAAATATATGTCGAAACTTCTGGGCGACAAAAGATCAGGGGAGTTGAAAGCAACAAAAGAGCAGGTGGAGGAGCACCTTCATCAGGTTCACAGTGACCCAAGAAGGGAGGACAGCTTGAAGGAGATGGAGAAACTCATCAAACCAGCCGACCCAACTATCCCCTTCGGTGCAGAGGAACCAAACTGGCAGGAAGTCAACAACTTTCTCAAGAAGGCCAGATGAAAATCAGCCCCAGGACCAAATGGCATTGCGTACAAGGTATACAAGTATTGCGAAAGGCTCAGAAGACGACTCTGGAAGCTACTGAGGGTGGCATGGAGGAAGAACTTCCTTGCTGACGGTTGGTTGGTTGCTGAGGGATGCTTCATCTTGAAGGAAGAAAACTCCACAGAGATCAAACAATTCCATACCATCTCACCCCACAACGTGGTAGGCAAAATTTTCCTGGGGATTCTGGCAAGGAGGTTGACCACTTTCATGTTGGACAACGACTATATGGACACTTCAGTTCAGAAGGGTGGCGTACCGGGGGTACCTGGCTGTCTTGAGCACACCAGGGTACTCTCTAAGATCATTGAGGATGCGAAGAGGAACCATGGCAACCTGGCAGTATTGTGGCTCGACCTAACCAATGCCTACGGTATGATACCCCACAACCTAGTGGAAACGACACTGAAGACCTACCATGTCCCTGAGCGATTCCAGAAGTGCTTTCAGTGCTACTTCGACAGGCATCTAACAGGCGCTCATCAGGGCATTCATGGACAACCTCACCATCACAGCCAAATCAGTACCTGAAGGGAGATTGATTTTGGAGGACTGGCAGGATTGGTCGAGCTCACAGATTGGGCAAAGATGGAGTTCAAACCTGGGGCGGTGGTGTGTCCAGGATCGTTTCGCTTTAAGATCAGAGAGGACATCATCCCAACGGTCCAAGAGAAACCGGTGAAGTTTGGGTAAGTGGTACAAGGCGGACCTCAATGACAAGGAGAGTGTGAAGGAGATGCTCATTCAAGCTGAAATCTGGATGACATCTCTGTAGAAGAGCGGCCTACCCGGTAAGTTTAAGGCCTGGTGATACCAACATGGGGTGCTTCCCAGACCGCTCTGGCCACTGCTCTCCACTGTTGAGGGGCTCGAGAGGAAGATGAACACCTACCTGAGGAGATGGCTGGGCATCCCGAGAAGCTTCTGCTTCATTAGCCTGTACAGCACAGGCAGCAAGCTGCAGCTGCTAGTAACATCTGTGGATGAGGAGTACAAGGCAACAAAAACACACCAGGCCATGATGCTGCAAGACAGCATGAAGATGCAAGAGTATGCCAGGCAGACATTGAGGTTAGAACAGCTCGCAAGTAGTCAGCCAGAAGAGCACTGAGGGAGGCGGAGGATCGCCTGCATCATGCCGACATCGTCGGGTCAGTAGCCCAGGGCAGGTTAGGCCTGGCTTGCTCCACCAGGGTAAGCTGGGTCAAGGCCAACACGAAGGAGAGGCATGGCATGGTGCAGAGGGTGGTCCGCAAGGCAGAGGAGGAAAGGTGACGTATCAAGGCTGTAGCCATGAACAAGCAGGACAGCTGGACAAGGTGGGAGAGCATGTGAGAAAGGGCACTGACCTGGCAGGACATCTGGAGCATGGAGGGACACCGGATCAAGTTTCTGCTGTGTATGATGTCCTGCCTTCTCCATCAAACCTCCACATATGGGGGTTGGCAGAGAGCCCCAGCTGCACACTCTGCGGAAGGCAAGCCAACCTTGAGCATGTCCTCTCCTTGTGTCGGGGAAATTCCGGTGGTGACACGACCAGATCCTGACACAGTTGGCTGCTGGTGTGAAGCAGGCAAGAAAGAAGCTGAACTGTCTAAAGGGCCTGGAACCTTCTTGTTAATGTCGGCTGCAGGGGTTTCGCAGGGCAGTTGCTCTGCCAGAGTGCTTGGACTGCTCGGGATTGAAGGGCCAACTAGAAAGCAGCTGGTAGCCAACATCACCAAGCAGGCAGAGGTGGCATCCGGATGGATCTGGATAAAGCGGAATAAGCAGTGGCACAGCCAATCTGGTGATGGGCTAACAACATCTTAGAAGATACTATGACAAAAGACAATGCCGATGCTGGAAGAACAAGCAACGGCCACAGTTTTCGGTCTGACCTACCCTACGTACCATAATAAGGTGTCTTCAAAATAGGGTAAAAATATGGTTTAAAAATTGAGCGCTTGGACTGTTCAGGATTGAAGGGCCAGCTAGGAAGTGGCTGGTAGTCAACATCACCAAGCAGGCAGAGGCGGCATCCCGGTGGATCTGGATAAAGTGGAATGAGCGGGGGCAGAGCCAACCTGGTGACCGGTTAACAACATCATACAGTTGAGTGGTGGACAGTGAGGGTAGTACCAGGACGCTGGTACTACCGTCAATTTAGGCCCATGACAGTGGGCCTAAATTGACAGTAAACATCGATGAAGGGGGGTGCCCATTTGAAAACCTGCAGAAGCCCCTCAACTCAGTCCCAGTTTGGAGGGAGGTGCCTTGAAGGAGGTAAAGAGAGAGAGAGTGATGCCACTGGCTCACAGATGGTGCAGGGGCGAGTACCATGTGTAGGTGAGCCGGTTGCGGTAAACTTTATCGTATTTTGTATGTGAGTTGTCTAAACAGATTAAACATATAAGTGTGTAGTATACCTCTAAATTATGTTTGAAATTATAATGACACAATTAGTTGCAGTTAGGAGTTGAACGGTGTGTAAAGAGATATGTGCAGCTTGTTGTCATCAAAATAATGGGAACTTAGACTGAGTCATACAAAGTCATAACAATGTGAAACATTCTTCTTGTTTATTTATTTTCACCGTTTTACCCTAATTACATTGTTAAACTACCATTAGAAACAATCCACTTCCTAAATATCGTAATACAATCTGTAAAAAAGGTAAGTTGGTCTGTAAGGTGAAATTTGCACACTGCAAAACAATGTCTTAATGAAAATAAGTTACCCAAAGCTTATAACAAGCGTATAAACCTGAACAAACTCCAGATACTAAAAGCGCACTTAATAAAAGGGTGTCTATGAAGCAGCCTTCACCTCTGGGCTACCTTTTTGGATGATCTTTGCATGTCCAGAAAGCATTTAAGCCCTGTCATTAGTAGAATTATGACCTGTCACACGACAGAAAGACGCTGGCTTTATTTTACGACTTTGGCTCTTTTTTCCCCCCTTTTTACGACTTTGATTCTTTCGGCCTGCTTTCTGTTGAATGAGCTGGCTGTGATGCGCCTGCCTTGGCACACCATATACGATCTTACACGTTGTTACAATGTTATTTATTCAGGGTCTGCCGAACCACGGCCATGCCAGCAGTGAAATATGTACAGAGAATGAGAAGCTTGTCCCTGTGTCCACTTCAATTAGACATGTTCAAGCCGTGGCCCGCTACACTTTTTCCACTGTTCTCTCTCCCTCTCCTCATCCTCTCACCTTTTCCATCTGCTTTCGGGCTCCAAACACTGAACTTCTGAGAGATGTGTGAGTGTGTGTGTCTGTTGCTCTTCATGGTTTCAGTAGGAAGAAATAATAGTTCCACAAAAAAAATCATAGTTTTTATTTATTTATACAATTCTATGCCTGTCAATGTAAGTTAATGTTTCCCCATTGGAAGCCCCAGAGAGTACTGAGAGAGTGCCCACAGTTGTACAGGAACATCACTTGGCAACCATTCAGGACCAAAAGCCCAGTTTTGATTTGTAGAAATGTAAACATTTCCTTTTTGTAAGTTGCTAATGCTGTTTGATGGGCCCAGTGCAAATGTGTGAAGTCTTACTATGTGATATAAGAACATCTGAGGTATTACTGTTTACTCCATGGTTTTTATTGCTTATTCCCTCCAGTCAAGTCCTCTTCCCCATCATAAAGCGCCTCTTTACTGGCCACTTATGGAGCCCTTGTAATTAGCCCCTATCACATAATGCATCTGAAAAAGAGCATGAATCATTGGAAACCGTTTAGATGCTATTTTCCACAATCATTCCAGTCAAACGTTTTGGGGGTAGCTGAAAATAGCAGTAGGGTGAGATTTCTTTTGGCTGGGTGCTTTCATCATGATGGAACAAGGGGATGCAGACACTCTTTTGATTATGTTTTGGTGGGGGTATATTCAGCATGGTACATGTGGTAACGTGTAAGGATTTTAATACTGGTCCTTTTTTTTTACTTTGCGGGAAGTGCAGATACTCATAGTACTTTTATTCACACACACACGTGCGTGCTGACTCAGAAATAACTACTAATGGCCCAAAGACATGTTCTGGAAAGAAAGCGTATTGTCCGTGAATTTAGATGTGATGTCAAGGTTAAGGTTTGCAACGGTCGGCAGACATGTGTGAAGCAGTCTACATGTGGCTATGGCTTCTGGTGGAAAAACAGCCTCAGGTGAAGGAGCTTTAGATATATTGAGTTGTTAGTTGGACAGCACCCTCAGATGTGTGGTCGGTTCGCTGTGGAAAAAGTATAGAAATACTGCCTTTGTTTCGGACCTCGACCAGAGGAGGGGAGGTGAGAGTGACACTGCTTAAAAACTGAAAGCAAAGCCCATCATTCACTGGTCACTATGCCTTACTACCTCGCCAGTGGCAGCAAGCCAAATATGATTTGACATAAATCACTACATACTCAACATGGTGAGATCAGTGATTCAGGAGGACCTTTTTGGGTAGATGGATAGATGGATTGGAAGCTTAAGGATCTAAAAAGATGAAGACGGTAAATCAAAGTTTATCAGCTGAATATGCCATTAAAACAAGAAGTATACGTGTAGCCAGACATGCACCTCTTGAATCAGCTATGAAAATGTTTAAAAGTAGCATTGTATCTGATTGTAACTGTCATGGCCAGTTACCAAAATTGTCAACACATGAAATCTATGTTGGCCAAATTGAATATAGGCTCACGTCCAGTGTTTTTATGACAGTTGAGCTTAAGTAGAAGAAATGATGGTGTTAACAGGGATGATGATGTAGTCATGAAATGAAGATAAGTGTAGTTCTTCTGTTTCATATCTTACATACGGTTACTTAACAGGCGGCAATTGTGATAGGAATTTACAATTCTATTATGTTCACATGGTATTATTGTGATGTGGATTTGAATGGCTTGAGAAGGCTTCCCATGTAACCGTGTAAAGTTTGGAATATAAATAATAAATTCTGTATTCAGAGGTCTCGGAACATGGACATGGATGCCAGTGAAGAGAGGCTGTGAACTTTCCAGACGGTAATTACATGAAAACCAATTCCTGTTTCATGCAATGGCTCTGTACATTCAAGGTTTCTCTTCAGTGGAAAACTAAACGGCCGCTTTAACACTATGGACGTACAATAATTCTTGCCAGAACCTGTCATTTATTTAAAACCCATAATGGGCAGTTCTTGTATCCACAGCAAAGAGAAAGTTCTTAAAAAATCGAATCTTTCCAAGCCAATACCGTTCCACATCATGAGCAACGGACAACCAGAATGTCTTCCTAATTGGGATCTCGGTTTCACCCTCGCTTGAGAAAATGACGCAAGCTGGAGAGACTGAGGTCTCTCGTGAATCTGACTGAGGCTCAGCATCTAGAGGCACCGGGACAGGAAGAGCGGATCTCCTGATGGTAATCAGGGCTCTCACAGCGATACCCCACGTTTAAGTCTCCAAGTGGTGTGTTTTTCGGTTCCTTCTGTAAAAAATAGGAAGCACCTGTGTAAATGGACCGCTGTCTCAAAAAGGAATTGTGTTCATCTGGTCTTTGTTGTTACTAAAACAGCCGGGTGCTGTGGGCTGGTGGGGTGCATGTTGGGACTGCGCATGTCTGTGTATGTATAGAGAGATCTGCCAACATGTTTTAAATAGTGTTGTAAATAGTTGCCACTTATATTAATTCATTTATAATTAATTTATATAATTGAATTTATTTGTTTATTTGTTATTTGTAAATATTTTTCTAGTAAAACTTCTTGACAGCCATCTACAATGTGATCAATCAGCTGCAAAATGAGGAGGGATGTAAAAGTTGATTCTAATATTGGTGCTTTGGTGCTCAGTAAAGAGCGAACTTAAGGTGTGGTCGACAATCATTTAGCAAATTGCTAGTGAGAGGAATGGGAGGGCTGTACAACCTTATGGTGGCAATGACTTGCTTGTGCAGGCTCGTGTACACACACCACACACACCCATAGCTCATGCACACACTCACATGCACACTCACACACTTGGGTCATAAAAATCGTAGGAGGTGGTAGTAGAAGGTGTCAGTGGAGTGGATTTATGGTGGTGTAGCATGTCTTCTAAGCTAATCATTTGGAAAGCCCAAGCCAAAATGTTGTCTTACCTCTGAAATGGAGTTCCAGCTGTGCTTTCCCTTTGGATTACGACACCTGGCCTAGTCCTATTTTATTACCATCATATCCTGTGTTTTAATACATTTCTCAAGCTTACGCCAACACCACATACACCACAATTATATTTGAAGAAAGTTAGGTACTAATCTCTATCTCCTGTCTCTAAGTGGCAGTATTTCAATAGTTATTTCTGTCCAGTGTAGCAGTCATGTATTGATTCAAATGAAACACCACCATTGTCCACAACACAGAAGGATTACAGAGGAGTTCCTTTGGGTGTCAACCATGGATAACCATCCACCATCTGCTTTGAAGCTGACTAGCTTTTAACCACAACCACAAAAGGGCCACTTAGCAACAGATAGGCAACTGAGGCGATCGCGGCCCGTAATTTGGGCTGTACGCCAGTTTTTTATTATTTTAGTGGCCACGGAGGTCTGCCAAATGAACAAAGACCTCTATTATCTGGGTTGGTGGTCCGAGACCTTCGCTCTGACATTTTCACCCCTGTGACACTCCCACTCCTTGTCCGTCAGAAGACAGACTCGGGCCTCACCCCTCAAGATTTTCTCACAGATCTCAACATCTCTAATGTACTGCGCTCCTTGGATACGGCTAGCAAATGCATATGATACAGTAATGCTAACCAAGCGGCTTTAGGTCTCCTTTCTCTGTTTTTGGGTGGTTGAAAACCATGCAATTATCGGCTTTGCAGAAATCTGCAGAACTTCATTGCGCTTGCATTTTTTTCATATATCAACCCCAGGAGAATGTATGTCATCGACGTGGTTAGGCTTGGAAAATTAAAAGGTGTCTTATCAGACGTAAACTTGATAGCAGACATGTCTTCCTGTTATTGCTTTTATTGGAGAGTCTTGTGTTATAATTGTGGTTCACATGCCTGCGAGACCGCCAACGACTTCCAACTCGTGTTGCAGGTTACAGAAGGGCTGCACTTTTACGCAGCTTCAGTGGTCTGTTGCATGTGTCCCGGCGTGACTGCATGTGTACATTCAGTGGTCGGAAGCACGCGCCGCCGGTGCATGTGTGTTGGGGAAGTGCCACGCATCCTGTAAAGAGCTTACTCTTAACTGCTTTGTTTATTCACTGTCAATCTTCAGGGCTGTACTTTGCTCTACTCTTTTTACTCCACTCCGTTTTTGCAGATGCAACAATGTCATTCAAACCCACAGAACTCAGTCATTTATTTATCTCACTTCATCTCATGGAACACATTTCATATTCTCGTCTCATATGATGGTATCGTATATATTGTGACATATGAAGGAGATTGTCAGTTAAGTGCTTGTAGGCCCTTTTTAACTAGCCTGAACCTAGTCTGAACTTGATACGAAGTTAAGCTTGCCTTAGGTTTATTTCCTTTTTTCTTCCAAATGGAACAAAAAAATGGTTGGACGGTTGGTTATGGTTGGACGTTGACTATGAATATATTAAATTTCGTACATTATACAGATACACATCCATACATTATACAGATACACATCCATACATTATACAGATACACATCCATACATTATACAGATACACATCCATACATTATCATCCACACACATCCACATAAATACCGCTATAATTCAAGCTTTTATGGTTGTGTTCTTACAAACCCCTTGACCTTTGACTTGAGGGTTCATTCCCAAACATGAGAGCAAGCTGTAGTTGTTGTTGTTGTTTTTTAAACAATTATTTATTCGAATAAACATCCATATTCTACTGAAAAGCTAAGGTTCAGTTGCTGGCCCAGTGTTATGTTATGCAGTACACCCGTCATGGAGAAGATAGGTCTACAGTGTTGGCACAAGATGAAGGCAGCAGGTTAGTGAAGGATTGGATCCTATCTTTGGAAGCGTTCAATCACTGTCAGGGCTTTTTAAAAAACGTTTTATCTTTCAAGGAATCTGTATACCTGCGTTACCTTTCTAGGATTCTTATGAAGTCTTATGTTAACTTAAATTATTAATTTAAAGTGTAATCAGAGATTTTCTGTACAGTGGAGCATATTTTCGTTTGTTAAGAAATGTTAATTCAATTGCCAATTTGTATTCATCAATCATTGTATTGAATCATTGTATTTAATTATTTTTAACTAATTCACACGTCTTAATTGGCAGTTTCATTCATGGTGACAAGACATACGAACATTGTTCATGGACTTGTTTACTACTACTTTACTACTACATCTGACAACTGTATAAATGGAGAGAGGTTAGTAAAAGAATATTTCGGCCACAGGGAGAAATGAACAGGATATGGTTTTAAAACCCAAATCCCAGGAGACATCAGATGCAGTTGCAGTAAGCAGCTGAATAATGGAAGCTGTCAAGGTTGGTTTTGCTAAGTGGTCAATTTAATTAGTACCTTCGGGACTTCAATTTCCAGTGGCCAAATATCAGGCCAAATCTCAAATCCCATGGCGCTATTATGTTACATAATTTAATTTCTTTACATAAAAAGGTAAACAAATGAAGCAGTTATAATGAATGATGAATTGAAGCTGTCATTGCATGTTTTTTTAATACTGTGAAATTCAAAAATGGTAATAGGAGGGTCCAGTGGCAGCGGGAAGGGGGGGGCTAGGGGGCACTAAAGCACCCCCTGAAAAACGCTTATCACCCCCTAAGCACCTCCAGTAATTCAGCTGTAATGGTGTACATTTTTGGTTAAAATATAAAGATATATACAGATATCCAGAAAAATCAGACTGGCTCAATGTATCAAAACATTATATTTTTAATTTTTAAATATTTCCACACATTTACGTATGGCCGCATGTCGTTGTTGCTTTGTTGCGTGATTTGATTGGTTGGTTCATATTCAACATTCAGCGCACGATAACATAGTGTCAAGTTCAGAATGATCTTTATATATTATATTATTATATCCAGGCTTGGTTGAATGCTGTTGAAATATGGAGCACTTCACATTGCCGTAACGGAGTTGGACTCAGAACGATGAGTGGATCCAAAAGCCCTTGACGTCCACGCAGCAATCCTATTTTGTTAACTGTTTGTACTTGTTGTTGTATAGCCTAACGTTAACGCCTACTTTTTGTTGTATAGCCTAACATTAAACATTTTGTAAAGTTATGCGTTTCTATGGAGTCACACCAAAAGATTAATGAGCAGCAAAAGCGGCCGGCAGCCATTCATTTTCAATGAAAGCTGGTGACGAGGAGCGGTGGTCACCGTAGCAGCAGTGAGCGGCGCAGTTCAAGAAGCAGCAACCAATAGCAGAGCTGGATTCTATTTTCTCCAGCGCTAGTTTCTAGTGAACATGGAGGAGAAACTATTTGTTGAGGTCTCCGTTTCCCAGACCTATAATCAGTCTATAATCTGTTTGTCTACTCAAACACAAATATAGACGCAAACACAAACGTGATATTCATTTCCGTTGTATTGTGTACTGAGAGTGAAGAACAAGGTCAAATTGCTTGTGTGTGGAAGCTGGGCCAATGATATGAATCTGAGTTGATTATTAGATTAGATTCAATTTTTGGGAAATATTATTTGCTTACTAAATGATAAACTCGGGAAACATGGAAAATACTTTGATCATTTCTGGGCTGCTGAGACCCCCCCTTGATATTGGACACAACCGAATGTGGCGTCTGCAGCGCTGCTTGAATGACCTGCCTCCTGGGGACGGCTGTCTACAGGCGCATATGAATCTTTCGGTGTGACTGTACAGTTATTTAGCCTATTAGCCCCAGTCGATTAAATCACGTTCATCAGCAGTGTTTTAAAAAAAAATAATTTGTTACATCAACATTTGTTAGCACCTGTCATAAATAATCCAGCTCCCCCAGTCAGAAAGTTCTAGTGCCACGGCTGGTAGGGTTTAAACTAATAGGTGGAATTTGTGATACGGCCATTAGGCTTACAGTTTTGCCAAATTTGTTTGCCAAATATAATCAAAATGTATTCGCATTACACTTAATTCAGTTTTGAACAGCAGAAAATATTTACAAGAGCAAGTTTAAATGAAATGATTGGCTGTTAAATTAAATATCATACATCTTTGAGCACACACATTCACTCATTGTTATATTATGAGTTAAAAATCTACTTTCCATGACATACCCCACAGCGTGGTATTGAGGAAAAGTCAATATATTTGTTCTCTCTCCAATGAGCCCTTTTTGTCTCCTGGAATCAAATGTGAATTTTAATAGATGGAAAATCTTGAATAAAAGAAGATGGGGAAAGAGCATGCTTTCTTTCTGTGTTTTCTGGTGATAACTTTAACATGGCACTACTACACAAACCACCACTCAACAGAAGCTATAAATAAAGGTACATATGGACAAAGATAAGGTATAGGGTAAGGTAAGGGTCAAGATTAAGTTTCATGTTAGGATAAAGATCAGGGTTAGACCGTAAATTAGGATTAGGGTATAGGTTAAGGTAAAGATTAGGGTTAGGTCAAGAGTTAGGGTAAATATTTGAGTAAGGCCAAATATTAGGATTAGGGTAAAGGTTAAGGTACAGTTTGGGGTAAAGATTAGGGATAGGGCAAAGGTTAGGGAAGAGGTTATCACATAGTAAAAAGAACCAGTGAATTAATTATGTTATCCTTCAACCAAAGATTATATTTGCTGCTAAACACCAACAGTTCTGTTACACATATGAATGGATATTGAAAGAAAAGACAGTTGAAAACAAAAATAGGGTTGTGTGGGAGGGGGTAGGCCAGTAATATGTCTAAATGTTGCCACATGTCTGTATAGACATCTAAGCAACTATTTGAAAAACTGACTGGAAAAATAACCCTAATAATAATAATATCAAATTATATACAAATTATATAACCTTTACTTTGCTACTAGTTAATTTAAACAGCCTTGTATAAATTTCCTCTTGCACCTAGAGATGGCCCTTCCTCTCTCCAATTGAAAGGTGTTAAGTTAGTTAGCATTCACATCGCCACTGTATCCACAAAGTCTGATACTGAGGCCATGCCAATCTCCTCACTTCTTCATTGTGTTGATAACTATAATTTTCTTGCGTCCATGCAGACATGTCCACTTCCCCCCTAGTGTATTGTAAATTAACTTGGCCTCTGCCGCCATAGTTGGCTTCAGCCATGGCCAATCCTTAATTCTCCACGATGGTCACTCCCCTCACCTTTTGTTTTCTTTGTTGTTACTGCCCACAATATGAAAGTTTCCCGATAAGAGTCATGTATACACATTATCTCTCTGAAGATGCTTGGTTAATGCTCCCAATGTGTCTTCCCATGATCATGCTCCATTAAATCAAATACTTTGCTGTCAAGAAGTGTCCTAAAAGAAATACTTTTTCATCCGCGACTATCGTGTATAACAAGAAAAAGCCAAACAATTGAAGTGAATGCTTTAGTGCCTCAAAGTCTACCATCAGTTGGAGAAATCAAATCACCCCTCTGTCTCCAATGACTTGCCGCTAAGGATATGAGCAGGTGTTTAGCATTCAAAGATGCACAATAACAGCACACCAAAATACACCAGCTAAACACACCTGTTGTGGTCAAGGCATTCAAAGTGAGACATTGTGTTCCTGTACTCCAAAGTAACAACAGTTTTTGTCTATGAAATACGACATTCATTGTAATGTTTGATGATTTTTAAGTGACATGATCCATTTTGAAAGGTTTGTTTTGGGGCTTTTATTTCTTTGCTTTTTGATGGATTTCTTTGTCATCGCGTGTCTTTGTGCCACACCACTGCTTCACGGCTATTAATCGTCTGGACGTTTCGTTCCACACTTGGAATAAACCAACAAGAGTAGGCTCAAACACAACACGTCATTAGTACAACTGTCACTGAGCATCTCACAGTGTGCTTATTAAACTATCACTGCATTCTCAGACACTAATTTATAACTGCTACTAATTAATGACACATGCGCTTTGGATTTATTCATTAAAAATGTTTATAAATGTTTTTACATGTGGAAGCAATGGGGAAGGTGGGGGACTTCTGATTTTCATGCACAGGTTTAAAAATGTTTTTTTATTATCAACAGTCAACCCCAGCAATTAATAAGCTTGATGTGGCTACATCCAAAGGGTGAGGTAACTTCGACAAACAGGGGAGGGGGGGTATGAAAGTATTTATTTTTCTCATTTAGTGTGGACAGTTGGTTTAAAATAGCTAATTTTTCCTCAGGCACAAACCGCTTTATGTTACGATGCTCTGATGTGTCAATGTGGCATCTCTTTTTTCTTGTTGCTACTGATCTGTTTTTCTCACCAGTCACCACTGGCCAGGTCTGCGCTAGTGTGTTTTTACACCAGAACTTTCCACTGCGATCTGTCAGCAGGAGATGAGTAAACGTCTGCCTGCGCCACATCGATTGGAGGAGGATTCCAGATTAGGGCTGTTGCCAGCGGGCTAATTCACAACACATGTGTTGTAGAGCGGAGAGGAAGAAGCTTCTGAGCTGGAAGGAAAAGCCGAGGCTCTTATCGCTTTTTAAAGTTTCACAGTTCTGAGCTAAATAAAACACACAATGTTGGCCTCTTGCATCAGTTCTAGTATGTGTATGTGTAGTATGTGTGGACCTACAGCTGAGGTCAATAGTGTCCTCTTGCAGAAGCAAAAGCACCAAATCGCACTTTCTTTACAAGTAGTAGAAAGTGTAATGCATAAAAATGGAAAGGTTCCTAAATTCATGAATGTAACTGAATTCATCAAATGTCACATCACGAAACGTATGAAGCAAAGTTATTAAAATGAACACATTTAATGACTTTCATTTTTCAAGGTTAATAATGTGCTGGATGTAGTTACTTTAAAGTACCATAATCATAATTGATATTCAACTAAAGTACCCATTCAGTAGGCCTAATTGTACCCCTTAAAAGGTACTTTATTTTGATTTTTCTAATTCCTCGTCTTCCAAAAACAATGTCGTCTTTTCTGCTGTTGTTATTAAGCACACTCACTTTCGCTCTCTTCAACTTTTCCCTTCCAATAAATACCTTCGAGGTCAATCATGCTAATGCACCGTGACACTCTTGTTACGTTCGCCTTGTTCCCTATAAAGACCATTACAAATGTGCAATTCATCGGACCAATGAAGCCTAGCCCTCTTGACCTCTGTGACTGGAATCCTAAATTGGGACCCATCACACCAATGACATCATCTCCTGAACACCCCCCCCCCCTTCTCCCCTCCCCCTTGTCCACCCTGGCAGGACCCGCTGTGCAGCTGTGTCACCGTATTAGTGGTATAGCCTGCACGCCTTGCAGGATGCGTACCAATTACAGAGCGGCTGCAATTATCATGGAGCTCTTATTGCTAGCCATCAGGTTTTATTTGACATTTTATAATGCAGGGACAGCAGCGCGTGATACAAATGGAAAACAGGGAGTCATACAGTATAAATGGCGGCTGTTTCACATGTTTCTGTTTTGTAATTTATGGTTGGTTGTATATTTAGTAACTATAAATAGATAAAAAATGATATTTAGAATTGACCACCCCCCAACCACCACCAATCTTACGATATTACGTAAGATGTCTAAGGGAGTAATTGTAGTTGTGTTGTGTAGACTTTGGAAAGG
Organism: Merluccius polli; assembly: GCA_030340625.1. NCBI lineage: Eukaryota > Metazoa > Chordata > Actinopteri > Gadiformes > Merlucciidae > Merluccius > Merluccius polli. Next base: position 153,594 of record JAOPHQ010004278.1, on the reverse strand, counting down.
CTGAAGGACTTATGAAGTAAAATGAATATTGCAAAGAGCATAAACATTGATATACATGGATAGTTGGCCTAAATTGAGTCTGAGTTTGTTGCTAGCCTAATCCAATCTTAAAATGTTAGTGTTTTGTGAATCTTTGTGTTTGATATTTACCAGATAGCCTTCAACTAGACCAGTTGGGTCCAGTAGGCTGCTACATGCATGCTGTAGGCTGGCCAATCCACTGTGTATGTGTTCAGAGCCATCCGACCTGTCTGTGTGCATGTACTTCGATGATAGCGAGTTGCCATATCCCACTGAAGAACAAACTGCGAGGGGATGTTCAGGAGTAGCTATGGAAAAATACACACATCTCAGGCTTCATTTGCACAAAGACGTAAACGTCGGGGGGTTATATTGTGTTACCTGACTCCAACTGACAATCAATCAGTGGTTACGCTGATCCGCCTCTAACGACTACCATTCAGACCGAGAGGGAGGGAGGGAGCTCCTGTGGAGCCAGACGAGGAGGCTGATGGATGGATGTGGTGGCGGTGGGTGATGCCAGCAGAAGCGGGCTCCAGGTGTGAGGGAGTGGAACATAGCAGTTCCTCCATTCTGTCTGCCCACTTCAGCCCTGCCATCCAAGAGCTTCTCCTCTTTCACCACCACGTAGACCGCACACACGCACACACACAGACATGTGGCCGCATACAGTAGCAAATATATACACATGGACACACACCACGGGTCAAAGAAGCAATCACAGATATCCACACACCGAAACACACACATAGTGCATACACACACACACATATACACACACACCACAAGCCAAAGAAGCAATTGCAGACACACACACACACGAACATCAAAAGCCAAAAGAGCAATAGCAGACATCCACACACATAAGTGCTGCCCGTGTGGCCAGGCAGGATGATCCATCTAAATAGGCAGGGCAGTAAGGTCTCACTTAGGGGCTGTTCAGCATCTGGCATTGAGATTACAGAGACACAAGCACAGCCTATGGATGGATATGAATGCCCATAATAGGGGCAGGAACAATTACACGTTGTTTTTTTAAGATTACATCAAATTCACAGGAAAGTCATCCCATCCCATACCTATTTTTATGAAAGACAAAACGCTTACTGATTATATGTAGTGGATCAGTAAATGAAAACTCTGATTACATCTAGTATATACTAGTCATACTTTATGCACAATAGTCATTTAGTGTCTATACATGTCTTGTCTGACATGTATCTGTAGTCTGACACAATTGTTCTTGAGCCATTCCTGGAAAAGTATCAGGTCGATCCTCAGCCAGCCCTGTGCTGAAGCAGTTTCCTCTGTCTTTACCTTCTGTGGGCTTTATGGAAATGTTTGCATGTCAATAAGATTTGTGTGAGACCTGTCTGAAACCATAGAAACACCTGGACTGGGTTTGTAATAAAGCTGGAAACTAGTGGGTGAGGGCACACATTCAGCGTGATTCAGACTCCAAACTGAGGAAAGACAGAGACGTAGTAAGGCGAACACAGGGAAAGTGGTTGAGGTGGCACAAGAAGGATCTGGTTGGTCACAGCTTTGTTAGATGCCAGTATATACAAATATAGCCTACAAATTAAATCAAAGTACACAGAGGCAGGTTGACTCATATTTAAATGTGAGTTCACTTACCTTCAGACAGCATAATCTTTATCCGTTTGTATAATGCATTTTAATGCCATTAAAAAGAACCTGCTGAAAAGTTAACAAGATGTGATTAATAGACCCTGTTAGCATAAATGTGCTGTACTGCTGTATTCTGCATTGCACCTTCAATGCTCTGCTCATCTGTTTTGACCATTAATCTGTTTTCCGACAAATAAAGTGGTGAAATAGCAACAGGAGCAAGGCTTGTTGTTACTACCATTTGGCATTCCACGTTGTTTGACTTACATTTATTTATTGGCCATGGCTTAATTTCTTCCCCGAAAGGCATTGTAAACAAATTGGATGAGGTACGATAACATTATTTCAACGGTTTTCTTCTGTTTGTGGGGCTGTTTAATGTCATCTGACGGAGTGGAAGGAACGCTTTCAGTCCCGCTGCAGGTCATTTTTTGGGGGGTATTTATTTAGTATCATTATTGTTATTTCATGAGTGAAAGTTTTTCAGCACATATTTCGGACAGACAGATGTTCACCTTCGGCAGCGTCATTTTCCATTGGTTTGCAGAAGCTGCCACAGTGTTGTCTTGTGTTAAAAATGACAGCGCCTGCAGAGATTTGTTTAGCTCCTGCACCCATGCCTACCAAAGCAACACAATGGTGTTTTTTCACTATATATAACAGTATACATGACATTGAAGTCTGCCTTAAGTATGAATGTGTGTGGAATAAACACAGACGTCACTTTTTTGCCCTTTTCTTTTGCGTCTACAATAAGCGAAAACATGGAATAGTTTTTTCCCAAATATCACAGACACTCAATATTTATTAGGTACATGTCCTTCCTTCAGCAATCACAAGTAGGCATGTTTTTCAGCTTAGGGCCTATCAAATATGATCTAGTCTGTCTTTGTCTCTTTTCTCACAGTATTTTTTTTTTCTTCCGTCATTTTTGTTTCCAGTTATTTTTCCGCAGCGTGGGATCGTAAACGTAATAATAGCTAATGTCTGCCTCTTCTCCTATGACGGGGTGTCAAGGACAATATTCCCTGATTTAAGACCTGCACTTTCCATAGCACCTAGCACTTCTTTTTCATTACTTTTCTGTCTTTCTCTCATGGTGGTGCTGGTGGTGGTGATGGTAGTGGTGGTGGTGCTGGTGGTAGTGCTGGTGCTTGTGGAGGTTGGCCTGACCTCTCGCTGTTGAGGGAGCCTGGGGCCATCGTTCACAGCTGCTGAACCGCTTGGTTTTTGGCAAAACATTTTGGTGTTTTTGGGGACGTCCAGGATTTCCAGCACTTGTCCAATGCACTCGTACGTGGGACTCTCTGTAAGAGCTTCTACAGATGTCTGATAATGCAGAATACGATCTGCTCTAGCCTCTGGGCATAGTTTCACCCACGTCCTATTAAAACACACCTCGACACCCGGGAGCCCACGGTTGAAAGACGCTGTTTTAGTTGAGTTTAGAACATGCAGTACCGGTCAGGCTTTCCTCTGGCGGCTTTCACACTTTAACAAAAATAAAGAGTGAGATCGTTCTGTCTGTAGAGTGTGTGAGTTCGTGCACACTTCAGGGTGTTTGGTGTCTTTAACTTGTTTTTTTTGGGTTGCTGCCTTTTTGTTTGGGTGCTGACAGACCTCTGTCAATTGGAGGCCTGTGCAGGTCAGATCACATGATTGTCTTATTATGTATGATAATATCAAATGAAAACAGAAGTCAATGACGTCAATGAAAGTCAATGAAATTGACGAAATGCTTGACTGAGCTAAATACAACATTTGAGATGTTTGAGTTTGACAGTGTTTGAGGCACATAGTCACACATAGTTCCTGTTTACCTCAGTTTGTGTGTGTGTGTGTATTGGTTTAGATTGAGCCTACATTGATGGATAGGTGCTGATGGTTACGACAATAGAAAAACTGAAACGCATGTATTTTGCTTTCTTCTTTCTATTCTGGTCATCCGTACTCACTCACACGCTGTCACCCCACGTCCCCAGGGGGTTGGTTGTAGGTCATGACCCATCTGTTGGCGGTGGGACACTGGATAGGGAGTGTGTTGTTTCAGCCTTCTTTCTCTCTCTCTCTCTCTTGTTGGGGCAGGACAACCACTGGTTAGTGGAGAGCCCGTCACCTGGCGCTCATTTCCTGCCTAAGGACTACGGCCTGTGATCACTTGTGGAGCAGGTCTGCCTTATGTAAGCCCTGGTTTTGGAGTGATGGAGAGGCTTTCGGGAGAGAGAGAGAGAGAGGACACAGAATGAGATGAACACAAATAAATAGCAGTTGTGGTGGTTCTCAGTGATTTACATTTTGTAGTCAGTGTTCTTGACTCATCAGAACGATATGAAGATGGATAGATGGACGGACAGACAGAGTCTGGAGCCTTATCCCCTGAACCAGTGGTTCTCAACTGGTCCAGCCTCAGGACCAGTTGAGCCTCAGGACCATGTGTCATTAGTCATTAAGTCACAATCCAAAAATAATTACAATATTTATTGACCAATATTGCAGTAATCAACAAAGCAACAATTAGGGCTAAACTCAATGAAATCCGTCGAAACATGAATTAACATGGAAACATTAGTTCATCCATGGGCTTCTTTCTAAAGATGAAGGTTTGACATACGCTCTGCGGCCCACTCAAATTGTTGAGAATCACTGCCATAAACCAGTTGAGAATCACTGCCCTAAACCAGTTGAGAATCACTGCCCTAAACCAGTTGAGCATCACTGCCTTAAACCAGTTGAGAATCACTGCCCTAAACCAGTTGAGCATCACTGCACAAAACAAGTTGAGCATCACTGCCTTAAACCAGTTGAGAATCACTGCCTTAAACCAGTTGAGAATCACTGCACAAAACAAGTTGAGAATCACTACCCAAAACCAGTTGAGAATCACTGCCCTAAACCAGTTGAGCATCACTGCCCTAAACCAGTTGAGAATCACTACCCAAAACCAGTTGAGAATCACTGCACAAAACCAGTTGAGAATCACTGCACAAAATCAGTTGAGAATCACTGCAAAAAAACAGTTGAGAATCACTACCCAAAACCAGTTGAGAATCACTACCCAAAACCAGTTGAGAATCACTGCACAAAACCAGTTAAGAATCACTGCACAAAATCAGTTGAGAATCACTGCAAAAAAACAGTTGAGAATCACTGCCCTAAACCAGTTGAGAATCACTGCCTTAAACCAGTTGAGCATCACTGCCTTAAACCAGTTGAGCATCACTGCACAAAATCAGTTGAGAATCACTGCACAAAACCAGTTGAGAATCACTGCACACAACCACTCTCAGTAGTCTGGATGTAGAGATCAAAGTGAAAACCCCTGCTGCTGCCAGCCAGACTCCACGCCATGTGGACATTTGAATCGAGGAGGCGTCTCGGTGGTTGTCTGCCGACGACCGGCTGCAGCCTGCGGATGAGCAGAGACAAGATGTGTGTCTCGTAAGATCCCCAGGCTGCGGTGTCCTCCATGAAGACACAGGGCTGCATGCGGAGCGCAGGACCAGAGGACACGTTGGGCTACAACATAAAACCTAATGAATGGTTTCGTTCCATTTTTCGTTTCCTTTCGTTTTCTTCTAATCATGTGGTCCGTGTTCCTCACAAACAGTATCCCTGTTCAAGACATGCACACGCACACGCACGCTCATGCACACACACATGCACAGATATACACACACACACTGTTTTTTAAATAAAAGGATCACTTACAGATACAGGTCTGTCTGGCTCTCTGTGATTGCTGCCTGTCACTCATCTTGTCCACTTTAATGGTTTCGACCACATGGGAAATCTTTCCACCACAGCAAAGTGCCCCGCTGGCACCCCTGCTGAACAACTATGGACACGAAGAAGAAGAAGAAGAAGAAGAAGAAGAAGAAGAAGAAGAAGAAGAAGAAGAAGAAGAAGAAGAAGAAGAGAAATAGAGACATAATTAAATTGATGTGACATGTGTGTAGTCTGTTGACAAAAACAGACTACAGGGCCCCTTTCAATACCCATTTCTGCTGTGGCTGATTAAATCATCATGTGGTTTAAATCATTAGTATTGAATAAAAAGTGAAAACTGTGTTTCCACTTCCAGTGTTGATATTAAGAACAGCATGCAGACCCTACATACCTATCAAAATCTGAGGAAGGTAGAGCCATGAGCTATTTATGATGTTGAGATTAGCATGGGTTGATTTGTGTTGTTCCAGCAGATCATGAGGACATTACTCCTGTTATAAATACTGTTGCTGAAAGGGAAGTCAGACAAGAAAAATCTACCGGCAAGCCATCCTTTGTAACCCTTTGATCTATAATGAAATATCTAAGACTAGGAAACCTTATTGAAGACGTTTTGATGAAGTATGGGGGCTACTGAACGATTAGTCTTAGGCGTTCAGTGGAAAATGTTGGAAATACGTGTGGGGGAATATATGATATGGATGTTTGACCAAACAAGCCTTTTAAGATCGTTTTGGAAAAGAGCTTGTTTGTTTTAACTCTTTTTGAAATATTTGTATAATAAGAAAGGAGAAGTATATCATCTTCAGGCATTCACATTTCATCAGTATTAGACCAACAATAATTCCTCCCCCCCCTCCCCAACAAGGTCTCCCCTCTGCCCTATGTAGCCACATGCTAAATGATATTGTTTCTATTCATTTTCAGGTTTATAATGCAGAAAAAGCAACATGACATTGCTATTTCTGCATGATTTTGGCGTTAGCGTGAGTAGTACGTTTACACCAGTAAATAATACAGTGATTAATGTAACATCCAACAAGTCCAAATAGACACGCAGCTGTGAGAGATGATTAGCTTCACTCAAATATTAGTAAGTAGTAACACAGAAGGTGGTCCTGAACGACGGCCTTCACCATTGATCGATCTTCCAGATCAATTTTCAAATGAAATGGCCCATCAATAGCCACAAGGGGTCGGCATGATTTCTCAGAAGCATAAATAGGTTTTCCCTGTATCACAGCTCCATAACTACCCAAACGACCAAACTCACACATTTATCCAATACAAACGCTAGTAAATAACATTGAGATGTTGCTGTTGATGTCCTTAGAAACAGCTCCCTTAGTTCCCATCTGAACTGGAATGCCTCCTAAACGTGGTATGCAATGGCATTCACATTATGGTTCCAAGTTTCCGGCCATATCGTATAAAACTGTCAACATAAACCCTGTCTGTTTTCTTAGGCCTAGTTCACTCCAAATAATGAATGTCCTTCTAGAGAACCTGGCTGGAGATACATTTCCACTCCAAAACACATGTAACTGTATAACATCAATATTGCTCCTCACTGTTAGGGATTCTGAGATGTAACGTTTTAGGAAAAACACTGATAAATTATGGTGGCCCTGAAATGTAAAACACAAAATGGGAATAGTTACAAAATACAAAACTACACAATTAGGAACTCAATAATTTAGTAGGGGGTTGAAACATACTGAAATGCATGTGGACTGTATTCACAACTATGTTGATAATAACAGCAATAAAGGAAGTCGTTTTTTTTTCTCCGCAGATGAGGAAAGTGAATTTGAACATTTGCACTTTGCTGCAGTGGAAGGACTTATATTTAGCGAAAGGCTCCAGTAATTACTCCATAACTCTGTCTGCTACAATGATGAAGATCGTTCTGCTTTGAAGTTTCATTGCAGTGGTTTGCTTATTTTTCTTCCACATGAAGTGATGAATATCTTACACACAGGAAGCGAAGGGAATATCATGGAGCTCGCTACATAATAGTTACTGTACATGGTTTCTAACTTTCTTTTAAAACAGCTGATGTTGCAAAGACTTGTGAGGAATGACCTTCACCTGTACTTTCTAAGGTTGGGGAAAAGTAGAACTGTGATTTGTTTTTAAGCCAACCGTTATTTCACACTGTTTATGATAGTGTGAAGTACTATCGATCAATTCAAGGGAAATGTATACGGTATGGTGGGCTGGTTTGTTTAAAATAATATTTCTACAGGAGGGTTGCAACACCGGAGAAATTGGAAAGCTTTTAAAAAAGAAATGATCACAATAATTCAGCATATATAAATGAGTGAAGCACAATGTGTCTTAATAAACCTGGCATGTTTTGCTCCAAATTTCATATCAGATGGCTGATATGATGATTAGGAAATGATTAGGCTTGTGTTGGGAGCGACTGACAGGAAGTTTCCATCGCTGAGCGCTGAGTTATGCACTTCATTCCTCCATACAGACTGATATACTCTAGCATGTTCGGCCCCCGAATAAAAAACACATGTCGAGACCAACGTATATGGAAACTTTGCATAGCAAACACGCAATATAGGAAACTTGGTCAATTCCCCCACAAATCAAAGTAATTTAATAAAAAAGAAAGTTTGAGCCGCCGCTTGCACTGTAATGAGTTGTTGTGCCTGTGGTGCTCGCGTCCCCCGGTTCTAGATTGATATCACTTGAGCCCCATCAGGGATGCAAGGACATCAAAAGACTGTGTCTGCATCCCACTTCCTGCACGCCGTTTGATCGCGGGGACGACGTCACGACGGCGGGGTCATACATGGGTGGCGTTCACCGCTGAGTGTGTTTAAGGTTAATGGAGACCATCGGCCCAGATGGAGGCTAAACAACAGTGTGTCTGGAGGGTATTGAAAATACGTTTGCACGGCACATCGGCAGTCTCATGAAGAACAGAGAGGAAAGGAGACACAGGCATGGCCACATCAGGGGGAATGTATTACACACATATTGGCATGCACAGTTACAAGAGTGTTGTTGCCAGGTACAGCGTGAAAGGCGCGGGGCGCTGTAAATCCACTGTCTTTCTTTCATTCCTTGAGCAGAGTGAAATATTCACCAAATTCAACAAATGGTGGGTTTTCTTTCTTTGAAGCTGATTAAAAGACGGCCAAGAAAAACAGAAGGATGTAGGGGAGGCACTGATGGCAGTTCTGTAAAAAAAAATTAAAAGCATCACAAAGTTTGAGGGTCATGCATTGTTTATATGACTTTCTATGGTCAAGTGTTTTGCTGCTCAAGATATGTGCCCTTTCTAAGTGGTGGAGTAATGGTGATGATTTCCAGATTAGGAGGCAGATGTATTTACCTTACAGCACTTAACTTGGCTCTGCATAGCAAACAAAGGACCGGGACAGGTATTAGATTCGTCTCATTGTCTTCCCTGAAATGAAGCGAGACATTCGAACTCTCTCTCTCTCTCTCTCTCTGCATGATATACACACAGATACAGTCACATCACCTCATCCGATAGTAAACATCCCACTTGCACATGAACAGATAACCAGTTACGATAAACGTGTCACGTATCTCAATTGACTGCACGGCCCACCCACCAAGATAAAGCAGAGCCATGTTTTGGTATACATTGGTATAAATGAGTTTGAATGTACATGGGAGTTGAAGGCCTTAATGAGTTGAAGGTACAGGTACCCACACATTCTTTCCCATGATTAACAATCGTTAGCAGTGCAGCTCTTATGACTCAAACGCTCCTGTTGTAAGTTATAAGGTACCATTTAACACGTGCCCTGTTATGTAACTTTACCAGCAGACATTTCCTTCCTTTTATATGATGGTAGCCATTCTGAAGGGGGATAGCTAGGCATGCTAGCTGTAAAAACATGCCCGGGGCAGTCTTGTCTGGGTAACTGGTTGAAGGATATTCCCTCAGTGTTTATTAAAGTTTCTATGCTATAGTATGATATATTAAACCTATATTATTTCAGTGACAACCAATTTGTCTTGAAAATGTTTTTGTAATGAGTTGAAATGAATGTCACTCATCATTGTCCCTATAAACAAACAGTTGGCTGGCAATGGCACTTCAATTTCACTTATATACTTCCTGATTAACCCAAAGGAGGTGTAGCAAAGCGATTCCAGAATGCGCAAAATCTTATACGTATATTAAACATATAGGCCTACTGTACTTCTACTTGACATACGTATACTTCCACCCCCCCTTAAAATAAATACAAAATAAATGAATACTTAACTAAAACTTTTTTTGCGTAAAATTGTTCAGTGATTTTGATCCTTAGTGCAAGTGTGGGGAACATTGTTTGGCCTCAGCCACAATGGTTTGGGTGGGAAATGATTGATAGCAGTTTTTTTTATCTTAATATATATATATATAATTCAGAGAAAGGGGTTTGATGTGGATTAGGGCCACCAGAAGATCAGAAACGGCCCTGCATATGCAATGTACAATATAGCAGGATATGTATGTCTCTATAGTTCAAATCTTTCCCATCTTTAAAATAAACATTTAAATTCCAACAACAGCAACAGTCTTCTCTAGCTATAATAAAGACCATTGGATGTGTCAGCTGTGATTCAATCTCACCTTAGCACGCTCTCCTCCACATACTAACGCCGCCATATCACGAACACTCAAACTGCTGTCACATTTCAAACCACAACACCGCAAAATACACACATACCCAATTCTTCATGGGTGATGTAGACACCAAGGTCATTCCAGATCTGGTGAGCGGTTGCAGACGTAATGCTTTTCGTTATTTTCATTTTTTTTGTGTATTACATAGGAGTATCCAGATGTACGTAGTTAACGCAAATTATTGTGGGGCTCCGGAACTTGATCAACAAGCCTTCGCCATGTGTTGCCTTTCTTATGCTCTTCAGCTGAATAGGGTTCAATGGATTTCAATGGGATGTAAAACAACAATAATGCAAACATAAGCAATATAACAAAATATAACAAAAAACAAAAGTGTCTCTTCCATATAAGTGATTTTGATCGAGAAACCGTGACGGGTATCTGTGAAATAAAGCAATCGTATGCCTAGCGTATGATGCAATAACATCAGGGTTAGTTTATGTTCTACAGAAAGACATGAATAGCCTCTTTGTCTAGTGAACATGTACTGTTGAGATGTTGGGCAACAAATGTCAATACAGTAAAAAAAATCACTTCAATCAGTAAAGAAAAAATCAGTACAGCAACACAATGCAGCGAAACGAGCAAGGACTTAATCTTAACATATGTTAAATCTTAACATATTTACATGCAGTCCTTGCACAATCCTATGGGCATATGCTGGTAGTAATTCAGATGATTGTCATTTGATTAGTGTCTCATTAGGGAGGCCATGGTGTTGATGTATGGCTCGTTAGTGGGCTGGTTTCTGGACATCACAGGGCCATGTGTTGGTGAAAACACATTCTGTTCCCATGCCACAGCAAAAATGGGCAGGATAATGGGGTCCATCATGAGACGGCAACGTTTATTTTCACTAGCCCTTCATATTCTTCCATTATGTGAATGATTAAAGCGGGATTTATTGATACACACTATTTCTGTATTCGGCAGCCCTCTTTATCTGGTCGTGGTCGTGAGTGAATGAATGAGCTTTTCTAACAATTTTGGAACCCTTATAGTGCCGTTACTCTGCTTCGGCGCACCATCTTAATCCTATTAAATATAGTCCATATCCAATTTTTTCATAATATGAAATTTTCCAAATTGTTTTTGCATTTAAGTAGCCAATCGTGTTGGAAGATGTTGGCTGAAATGTGTGTACAATAAAGCTGCTCACAGCCTCTCAAAAGGTACTCACGGCACGCACCGCCGAGCCCAGCGACCACCGACCCCAGCGGCCGCAGTTTTCCGGTGATTCACGGGGCCACGTCACTCGGGGGCGATGAGATAAGTCTCCCCAAGTGAGTTTGAGCATTAGCGCTTAGCTTAGCAATTATTCAAATTGACACTGTGACATCATTTATTAAGCTACCGACACCAAACTTGGCACACTTCTTATCGTGGGGGTGTGTGTGTCTACCTAGCTTTAAGGCACTGGCACATTCTGAGCTTTCAACTTGTGATTGAAATGTCTGCACATTTGTGTATTTTGATTCCTGCATCACACAGCCATTTTTTTTAGTTTAAGATGCCATGAATAACCTTTAATCAGGCAGGCATTCACATACTCAATATTTCAAACTAATCGTCAAATTGATTTGTAACAAACTGCCAACAGCAAAATATGAAGCGTACACATCCTCCCTCTGTGGTATGTAGCAACAACATAAACATAACAATGACCGACTATGTTTGGAAACCTAATAACCTCAAATACAACAGTGGATTGTCTGTGGTGAAAACACAGAAAGGGGCGACAGGACTCCCTGAAAACAACCTCCACTTTCATGTGGCCAGGTTCTGTATAGCGGGCAGGAGAGCAGCTGCAGCAGCGGCCACTGGAATGGAAAATGTGTCTCAGTAAAGCAAGTCTCGTGTACACACACACACACACACTCTACATTAATGTGAAATTGTCCATGGTTCGATAGTCCTGATCAACGTATTTGTCCCGCCCCAGACTCCATAGTTATCTGAATGATTCTGATGTGTGAGCAAACGAGAATTACATACAACTGTTATCCCCATGTGAGCCTATAGGCCACGCCTAAGGCCAACACTTCCCACAGAGATGCTCATCATCACCGCATATTTTCTAGAGTTAAACACATTTAACCAATGGGGATCTGTCCGGTTGCTCTCCAAACATGTGCAACAATTAACAACAAAATTGCAGGGCAGGCAGAAATGGAGAGGGCTTACATGGTGATAATTTCAGGGTTTCTCTTTTTCTCTTCGCCCCAAAGGCAAGCGGCTCACTGAAATCCCTCCTCTGCAGGCCACAACTGAGCACCCAGAAGGCCACAGATTGCTTTTGGTCTGGCTGATTATGCCCCTATAGAGGCCAAGAGAGATTGAATGTAAAGGAAAAAGAGAGGGTCTCTGGTCATTGTTATTGAGTAGCACTACATTTATTTTGCAGACCTAAAGCTTTTCAAGTTGAGTCGTTTTTTTTTATTTTGGTGGTAGTAGGAGTATATATTATCATGCCAATGTATCAACCTTGATATCAATTCAATACTGTATATCAAGCTTTATTCTCAGTTTTTCTCAGTAAAGTAATTATTGTATCTGGTTAACGTAACTACATTTGCCTTCAAAAGCCTTGTTGATGTTTTGCTTTGTTATTGCCAGTGCTGGCAGTTGCTCTCCAAGTCTTACCCTTTAATAATCCTCAATTAGGCTGTGGCTAGTTTTCCCCCTCTCTTTCCCCCTCTCTACCACCCAGGAATCAACTACAACAACAAAAATAAACGTACCACACTGCCAGTATTTCAGTAGATTTTACATTTGTCCAGCTCATGTTCTTAACCATACAACCTTCCCAAAGTGACAACATGGTTGGTCAGTCTTCAGCACAACCTCCACTACTAATAGAAACAATCATGAGCTTTAAAGTCCATTAAACAGATCAGAGGCCCTTTTGAAGGATTAGTACCTAAGCTAGTACATTACTCTACACTACACTACAATTAGCCAGGGTGTTGGGAACCTGAAGTCAGGGATCTCATTCCTGGTTCTCATTAATGGAATAATGAGAAGAATACGTTTTGAATAATGCAGGTCTATTCACGGACTTCAAAAATGTGGAGAAACCATTAAACCATCAAGATTCTTAACACGCTTTTGAAATGGTAAAAAAAGAAAAAGAAAAACTGGTTTCATCCAAACTATGTGCTAAAACTTGCCGTGAACAAAGTAGACCGAAGAGAGAGACATCACAGTTTTGTCCACATTTGGCCTATCGCTAACAATACAGGCTTTGGGTTCTCACCACATCTAATGATCTGGTTCCATAGAGTCCTGCCACAAAAAAGCACCAATCAGACAATAGGAAGGCTTTATGTCTCCTAAGACTTCCAGATGTCCTCTTCTCCTCGTTTCCTTCAGACTGTAGTCATGGCTATGGAGTGTGTGTGTGTGTGTGTGTGTGTGTGTGTGTGTGTGTGTGTGTGTGTGTGTGTGTGTGTGTGTGTGTGTGTGTGTGTTTGTTTGTGTGTGTGCTTACATCCATGTGGGTTTGAAAGCTTGCATGTGTGTGATCGCACACCCGATAAATCCACGTACATGATAAATACTTAACTTGCCTGCATCTGTTTGTATCCGTGCACACAAAACAACAGCTTTTCATGTCTGACACACAAACATGCACCGGGTGTGTGTGTGTGTGTCGCTGTCGTGCGACTTCCAGACCACAGCTGACAGATGCACATCAGGAGCACAGAGGCTTTTGTGGCGGGGGCGGCCATCAGTGGGGCTGGGACTGTGGATGGTGGAGGGGTGGAGGTGGAGGGGCGTTGGGGTTGTGGATGGGTGGTGCTGGATGGGTGGTGGCATTGGGGGTTGTGGATGGGTAGTGGTTGTGGATGAGTGGTGGTGGGGTTGTGGATGGGTGGTGGTGGATGGGTGATGGTGGTGGGGGTTGTGGATGGGTGGTGGTGGTGGGGTTGTGGATGGGTGGTGGATGGGTGGTGGTGGTGGTTGTGGATTTATTTCGGTGCAGGATATTGTAGTGACTTCCAGTCGAAAGGTTTTGGGGTCCAACCCATAACATCCACGGTCTGCCTAGGCATCCTTGAGAAAGATAGATAACTCCTACCTGCTCATTAATTACAGGTATGTATATAGCAATACAAAATATATTTTTGCTCCAAAATGCTTCTTCCATGTGGTTTAGAGGTTCATTTATCTGTTTGTTTTTTTTATCTCCAGTAATCTTCAAGTAATCCATCCTTCATGACTTGCTTACACTATGTTTCTAAATCAGCCATCATTTCATTTCTGCAGAATTCATTTTTCAAGGTTTGCTAACGAACGAAAGGAAGTGGTGATACAAAAGAATCAGTAATGATCAGTAAAAGAACAGTAAACACACGTGTTGTATTCTCTAGTGTAATGATTATTGTGTATTTTTATGAGATCAGTAACCGGAAAGTTATGTGAAAACAATAAAAACAAGGCAGTTAGGGAATTTGTATATAGCATATAAAACTCCATAAAACGGTTTATTATATTCTTTAAATAGACCAATCGGTGAGATACGTGCCCTTTGGCAGTAGCAATTTAATTGTTTTTCAATTGTCTGTTGAAATGTTTAGCCTCCATTCAGGGAGACCAAACCTAAAGGGAATTTAGTTGACATTTCATTGTAATGTTTATGAGAGTGATTTAAAGTGGTGGTACAAAAAGCATTTGTGTTAGGGGGCCTAGACTAGTTTTTATTGTGGGTTATAAAGGACAGCCAAGCTATACTAAAACCAAATGGCATTACTAATGACAACATGTTCACGAAACATGTCTGGTCTTTTGCTAAAAAGTTGGATAGCATGTGGAAGTGATGAAAACATTTGATTTAACTTGGGTGGTAAAAAAAATGGTTTGATTGAATCAAAGTAATCTGAAAAGGAATATTGTCGATCATATTACTGCGTTACTAAATAATCTAGCAGAACAGCTAATAGAGAACATGCTTGCATTGAAAATGGGTTGGAAAACGGAAAATTGTTTACATATGGTTTAGTAAAGTAATGGAAATTCACTAAATATGCTAATTGAGATTCAAGCCAGAATGTTTTCTAGTCACAGCAGGAGATAAGGGGAAGGCAGGGGTGTGTGGGTGTGCCATGACACAGGACATTAACACATTTCATTATTCACATACATTTACCAAATTGTTGAAATGGATTTTTGTTTAGCGAAAGAAATGTGGCTTATCCTCTCTACTTTTTTTTTTCATTGCTAAACTCTGAAAATGTATAGTTACAATAAAAGGCATATATCTCCCCATGATTAGTTAGTTAAGTTGAGCTCTTAGTAATTAAACCTAGTAACTGCATGTATTAAAGCGGGGGAAGAATAAAGAGTGTGGCTTTGCTAGCAAGGCAGTTACAGCGTTTTCTCATTTGGGGAAAAAGGAGTTTGGTGTTAAAGGAGAGAGGCCGTGTCTCTGTGGCGAATGTGATGGATTGAGGTACGGAGAGCATGGCTAGGTGTGTTATCAACAGGGATGGTAACAGTCTATTCTCTGTGAGAATAGAAAAGACCCTCAATATGGGAAATGGTGTGACAGCGACCCCTGCTGGCCCCTCGGACAGCACCCCCCCCCCCCCACCTGGTCCCAGTCTCATCACCTAGGCAGTGGGGGGGGTCTCACACTAAACAACTCCTCACCCGGCACTTGGCTACACATGAATGACCTCAGAGAGAGAGAGAGTCGGTAAAACACTGAAGACTATAGCAGAACGATGAATTTGTCATGGAAATGAGGTCATGCTGCCGCGGTTATCTTTCTGCCAGACAGCCTATAGGCTGAGCTTTGAGTAATGTCGTCACTCCTCGTAACCATCTTGGGGTTTTTTTTCTTTCCTTTTTTCGGGAACCCCCCCTGCTGGCCCTCGTCTCCTATACATGTGTGTGCTTGTGTGTCTGATTGTCTGCCCGGCTGTCTGTCTGTCTGTCTGTCTCTTTTGCTGACATAATCCGATGCCACTCAGGGATCCTATTACCAGGCAATGGCCTGCTCAATCTCCCCATTTGTTGTCTTTCTCAGTGGGGCTGTGTGTCTGTGTGTGTGTTCAGCTGATACGGTGGCCATGATGTTTACATAACTGGCCGGCTGCCTTACGGCTGCTCAACTCTTGGAAATCTGTTTGACCTCCTGACCCCCCCTAAAGGTTAGAAAAATAACAAACAAAACCATTGCTAAGTAGCACATCAATTATAGTGGTGTCATCTTATGGCCCTTGCTGGCATTGGACCCTGACCTACCCACGCACGCACACATGCATGCACACATGCAGGCATGCACACACACGCGCGCACACACACACGCACACACACACACACACCCGTCATCACACTGTATCCTTCCTATAATGAAAAGAGGGGGCAGAGGCAAGTCACGGCTGGTGATGAATGGTGGTCATAACAAGGGATCGCAGCGGCCCAGTTCGTCATGCGGTATAGTGAGACATACATTCAACGTGGCGAGAGCTTGTAACAACCCCCAATTCATCAAAACTTCTTCATCTTCACAATACCATATACAGTATATGCTGCCGATCCACTGCTTCACGCACAGTGCCATCCGAAGCCCAAACAGCGCTGGGGTTGAACATCTGTGTGCCGTACTTATACAAATTCCTCCATAAAATGCTTTCAAGAGGGGCTCCTCTCTCTCTCTCTCTCTTCCTCTCTCTCTGGCTCTGGCTCTCTCTCTCGCCCCAGTGAGTTTATGGATATCCTTCAGAGAGAAGCAGAGTAAGCCCTGGGATGTGAGCTTCTGAGAGCGAGGCTGCAGGCAGCGCAGAGAGAAAGTCCTCTGATCAGTTGACAGACTTGTTTCTTTCCTTTACATCCAAATTGACAACATTTAAGTCGAACTTACCCCACGTTGTTACATATGTGACATGAGTATGTATGTAATCAGAAGGGATGATCACTGCTGTGTTTGTCATGAAGTTGTCATTCTACCTGTTATGACTATATACTTTATGAATGAAAACAATGATATTATAATGAAAAGAGCCTAGTCTAGTTGATAACCATATACATGTGAGTCAAAGAGCACCTTATTGAATGCATTAAATAAAAAATTATGTTCCACCACATGGTTCAAACCGCAGGCTTTTACAGTAATACAAAAAAACAAACATGTCGTTTTGAGGATTTTCATCCCATGTGTTTCGGCTCAACAAACATGTGCATTACACATGAAGATCTTAAATGTCTTCATCTCTTCAGACGTTTGTGAAAACAAGCTCAGTGCAGCCAAGGTGTGCTTACTGAAGCTTTAGATGGCTTATGTGTCCTCAGCTTTTATAGTCAATTCTGCAGTCTATTGAAAATACACAAGCATCAAAAGATAAATCAGAGTAAAAATGTGTTGTGGCCCATTCATGTTTTCGTGTCCAGCCTAAAAAAACCAAAGAAAAGACAATTCATGTTCTGAAGCCCACATTTCATTAATGGGCTGTCAGTTATTTGATATTAATAATAATTATTATAGTAATAATAATAATAATAATAATAATAATAATAATAATAATAACTTTATTTATATAGCACCTTTCATAAAGACTATGCAGTTCAAAGTGCTTTGACAGTTCAGCACAACCATATCACGAAATAACAGCCGTATCACAATACTGAATAGGACAGCAATGGAACAATAAAAAAAATAATAACACAGCTATCACAGACACACACACACACACACACACACACACACACAAACGCGTGCGCACATGCACAAACAGACAAACAGGTTTATGTTTTAAACCATTAAGCCTCTGATCCAATGCCACACATTAGGAAAAAGTGCTGCGGATCCAATCTTAAGAGATTTGGAGAGATTGAGGCAAAATTTAAGTGGCCAAGAAATACCAAACATGATGTCCAGGAGGTGCAACACCTGGCCATGGGAAAGCCAAACGTTCATTATTGCATTCTAGCCTACAGCCATAACCTTCACTTTCAGGTTAAGTACATGCAGCCCGGGGCGGCAGTGATGTCGTGTGTGTGTGTGTGTGTGTGTGTGTGTGTGTGTGTGTGTGTGTGTGTGTGTGTGTGTGTGTGTGTGTGTCAGAAACCACCACCTGCATCATTCGCAACTCTCAACCTTTTCTCCAACAGTTCATAAAATGACCTCCTGAGAACCAGGCTCACTGCTCACATGTGTGTATGTGTGTGTGTGTGTGTGTGTGTGTGTGTGTGTGTGTGTGTGTGTGTGTGTGTGTGTATGTGTGGTACTGAGTCAGCATGACTGTCCATTCTATGGTCTGCAAATAATACTGTCATATTGTTTTCACGGGGGGGGGGGTTGTACACACACACACACACACCCTCTCTCTGCTGAACACACACACTCACACACACACACACACACACACACAACCCCCCCCCCCCACACACACACACACACACACACACACAATTCCTCAACAAGCGGAAAATCAGACCCCAGGAGCAATCTGTGCATTGAATTTGCATGGAATGGTTTTGGAAAGTATTTCCCCTCTAAACGGCTGGAAACCCCAGAGCCCGGTGCCGCCTGCGGTCTGTGGCGGGCTCAGACGTCTGAAGACGGCCCCCCCCCCCCCCCTCCTCCTTCATCTTCCTAAGCCCACCCGTTGCTCGACTGCCGTGCTGCAAAGCGATGTGACATTTTTGACAGTTTTACTATTTTGTTATTTCTGTCAACACCGTGCGCAGCTCAAGGTGTTTCTCAAATAAATGAGCTAAAGGCCCTGAGCAACGACGGCCACAGGTCTACGTATAAAATACAATTTGATTTTATAAAGTGAAATTATGAAAAATGTTCTCATTTTGCAAAAACAAGCTGTGTTTCAGATTGGA
Organism: Merluccius polli; assembly: GCA_030340625.1. Lineage (NCBI taxonomy): Eukaryota > Metazoa > Chordata > Actinopteri > Gadiformes > Merlucciidae > Merluccius > Merluccius polli. The sequence goes on along the minus strand of JAOPHQ010004278.1, from coordinate 134,708 downwards.
TGGATTTTCAACTAATAAAAGGACAGTCGGTCCTCAACGTGCTTTGCTTTTCAGCTTTCTCCATTGACTCTACACTACAGGGTTCATGATGTACTTCATTGATAAATTAATGACTAATTATGAATTTATGTAATTATTCATCTCAGACAGGAAAATAGGGATAATTGTAATGATGTCCTCTTGGAAATGTAACAATGTCAATGTGTGAATTGTAATGTCAATTATAACCTCTGAGCAGATAACACCTGGCGAGCGAACTCCTTCGAAATGCACTGATGTAATTGATGTTGAATTATAATGTCAATTATAATCTCTGACCGTGTTATATAACTGCGTCTTGGTGGCGTAGCAGAGAGAAATATTTGTTGTCATCTCTAGAGACCTGGGTGCTCTCCATGGAAACCTAATGTAATGATGTAATTTCGGAAACAGAACAATGTTGTGTGAATATGTCAATTATAACCTCCGACCAGACAAAAGCCGGCGTCTTAGTGGTGCAGCAGAGCGTTGTCATCTCTGGAGACCCCGGTTCAAATCCTGTGAAGGGCGTTTTCCATGGAAACCGAATGTGAATTATAAGGTCAATCATAAGTTCTGACCGAATCATATCCAGAATCTCGGTGGCGCAGCTGTTGGTTTTTCCTCTCTGGAGACCTGGGTTCAAGTCCCAACGGGCTCACTCTCCATGGAAACCTAACGTCATGATGTTGTTTTGGAAAAGTAAAGAATTCATAATTCATAGTAGTCATCGTAGATTGTGAGGGTTATGGTTGTTGGAATATCCAGACAACCAATACACATATGTTTTTACAAATGTATGCCAATATAGTCATTTCAAAATGACACCACTAAATTAGTTTTTTTTCCATGCAGCTTTGACAGGACTTAAACCCAGATCTCCAGGGCAGATAACCAACAACTCTACCTGTTTATTGATGTACAACTACATAAGTCTATTACACATTCAACAAACAGACACAAGCAATAGTCTTATTATAGGGTGTTGAGGGTTATGGTTGCTGGAATATCCACCTAGACAACCAATACACATACTTTTTTACAAATGTATGCCAATATAGTAATTTCTGCGAAATGGTATAGATTCAAAGTCAAAGCTAATGCATCTATGTTACTTGCACTGTGTGTACCAATAGTGTCTATGGATTGTAGCCTTAGAACATAGCCGCAATGACAGCAGATAGCAGCAATTTTGACTCTCTTTGACTTATTTTCTTTCTTATTCCCTTTAATCAGAAGTCATTGCAACCTGTTATCCTAAGCGTTTACTAGAATAGTTACCATCATCAACACCACTGTGGTACATTATTCATACGGGCCTTGACAGTAATGACAGACATGGAGCACAACAGTAAACCTCACTTTTTGACATGCATCTGTGCAAGAGCTTAAAGTGCAGTGTCCCAATGAATAAGTGTCTAGCTATGTTCAACTTTGGTATTCATACACTCTCCTGGGAGTGAACACCATTGGCCATGAATGAATACACCAAGAAGGCCAGTTTGCGGGAATACTGACATTGCATTGATGTCAATGACATGAAGCTGAAGTAGAAGTTACAATTTCACCGAACGTGACGGAAAGCCCTGCTTCCTGTTTTCTGTAAGTCTATGAACTTTCAGTCATCACTACCCATTTCCTATATCGAGAGACTTCGTAGTTTTTACATTTCCTCTTTTCGAATCGGGGTCCTCTGTTGCTTTGGACTTCCCCTAGGAGGTGTGACTCAATACTGGAAGGGGATCCTCCCGGGCTCGGGGGTTGGGGGTTTGCAGTGGCATAACGACTTGGCCAGCGAGGCGATCTTCTGGCCGCTCCGGGTGAAAGACTCGCTGACACGCTGATGTAGAGAGTAAAGTAAATGCAGCAGCGAGGCTGTATTCCCGCAGGAGCCATGAACGGTGATGCGTGCCACAGCGCTAAAGTACATATAGCAGGGGCTAATACTGGGGCGGGGGGGGGCCTGCTGGGCCAAGTTGTCCCCTCAAGGATTCGAGAAAAGGGAATACGCAGGAAATCCAGCTGTAGCTTGGCCGACTTTTAAACCGGTATATATACCGGTTATAAAACCAGTCTTAAGCTGGATTGACAGGTTTGTATAAGCAGAGGACAGTGGCCAGAAGAGAAATTGGTGAAATAGAAAGTTTGAAGGTCTTATATCAGATATTTTAGCCTATAACCATTATAAATCGCAGTAAAAAATATCTGATGTTGAAAAGGTATAAAACATCATCATTCGCACTTCTTGGGAAATCCTTGGGCCTATCCATCATGTCTTTTGATCAACCTCCAGTCAGTTTGTTCAGCTTATGTTCCCAGATACAGAAGCTGACAAACTGAGAAGTAGTAAGTACCCACCCCCACTCCTCACCTCCTCCCCCTGTTCTCCCACTCCCCCAAACCCATCAGACTCTTTCTGTCTCCTCCCCACACACATACACACACATGCATGCACGATAAATCCAACAATGCTTTGGAGGGGGGAAGAGAGGAACCTCTTTGAGTTAAAGAGCCACAAATCACACACAAACTGGTCAATTTCCAACAATGACACATGTGGATGATACACACACACACACACACACACACACACATAAACACACTCTTCAGATAGCAGTCTGGATCGTATTCCCACCACGACCGTGTATCAAGACATGGAAAAAAAAGAAGAAGAAAAGGAAGAAGAAGAGGAAAAGCGGTTGGGGGGTGGATGGGGGGGCTATGTGAGGATGTCCCATTAACAAATTACACACACACACACACACACACACACACACACACACTTTCAAGGGTCCATAGTTTCCATGACTTCAGCTCACCACGGCGAATGCACCACGGCGGCTCCGCGGTGTCTGCCAGGGCCCGGGAGAGTCCCCAGCCAGGGAGACGGTGGCTCCTGATACAGACAGATGTCCAACAGCCTCCTCCAGCCCCCCGGCCAGCCTCACCCCCCACTCCTCCCGTCGCTCTCTCCCCAGCAGCCCTGGGGTTGTACATCACCTGCTCTCCAGACAGAATTATGGCCTCCGGCACGCTGCAGAGTCACTCCTTCCAGTCACTCCTTCCATCTTCTTGTCCTCTCCCCAAATGTATTGTCTTTAAATTAGTCTTTAATTACGTTCTCCTTTTCCTTACTTCAATGTAACCCTAATGTTTCCTTACTTCAATGTAACCCTAATGTTTCCTTACTTCAAACTAACATTTCAGTGCTCCTATGCTTCCAAAATGGAGGCGGTCATTGTACAAGCCCTGTATCATTCTCCTCCTAATTTGTAGCAGCTCTTTTTTTTGTAGCTCACCCCAATTTGGATTGAAGTGAATTGAATTTTACTTTAAGTCACTTAGGATAAAAGCATCTGCTACTAGTGTAAATGTATTTCCATACGTTTATTTTACTTTCTGTGAATCCCTTGCTTTGCTGAATGGCGAAGTGACCCGGAGCGGACGGCCATTTTATCCTATATCTATTTTTCAGCACCCAGTTAAGACGAGGGTTATGTTAAGACTTGACAGCAACAACCCCTATAGGGCTCGCTCCTGAATAGGAGCCGAAGCCAACGTGGCATTGAGCATACCGTTAGTATGTGTCTGTGTATGTCTGCCCGTAAGTCTGTTCAACTGTTTTTTTTTCCTTCTCCTTTTTGGTCATGCGAGAGTCCGCGAGGAGTAAGCAAATGTCTGCCACTCACCTTTTCTCCTACATGTGTTTTGAGGGGGCCTCTGTAGTCCATGGGACTACAGAGGCTGTAAAATCTATTTGGGTCAGAGCTATTATGTTTCAACCCCCAAGTCCTCCTCCTCCTCCTCCTCCTCCTCCTCTCTCAGCAGTTTAAGGAGGTGCAGAGGACCCCGACTCCATTCATTCATTTCTCTTTCGGGAGATGTTTCTGCCGTATGTATTTTACCCGCGTCCACAGTAAGCATGATGGATCGTCTATGCGACGATAAAACACACGAAAGAAAATTTAAAAAGGCCCCCCCCCCCCCCCCAAAAAAAAAAATATTTGTTGTGTTTTTTTCTTTCACCATTAATTTTTCTAGTCTGGGCTTTCGCTCAGTGTGTGTGAGTACCATCTCACACCGTTGATCACGTCCATGTCTCTGTGTCCTGGCGCGCTAAGGAACTGGAAGGAACTGTGGCTTAAGTATACTTTTCAAAAGAATATCAGACAGTGAGTTTTTCACAGAAGGCATATTCAGCCTTATCCAAACTTGCTTAAGGTTCAAAATGCATGTGCACATACACACACACACACACACACACACACACGTGTGCCATAAAACACCAGCCAGGGCCTCATGGGTACCTCAGATGATCAAATTGAGTTGTCAAAAAGGACACGGAAAAGGAACCTTCCACAGAACACATAGCAGATCATACATACCTTCAGTAGCAGCTGATGCTGAACCACATTATACATCAGCTTCTGGTATTCAGCGGTCATGGATTAGTATAAAAAATGTAAAAAACACAACAGCACAATAATATGACTGAATCGAGGGTAGTATTTTCAATATGACTCATGAGCCGTAGCACTTTCCCAGCAAACTAAACTGAATCCTTTTTTGGTAAAAGCAAATAATCGGCCTGCCAGTGACGACTTCAGCAGAGAGCCCCCGGGGAGACCAGACAGGAGGATGAAGCTACGGCCCGGGAAGGGTTCCCATGGCGATCCCTGTGAGCAATCGG
>JAOPHQ010004278.1:87500-125000 GCA_030340625.1 Merluccius polli | reverse complement strand
CGCGCGCGCACAAACACACTCACTTCCAGCTAAACTTTCATAGTAACCGAGACGTGCAGATGTGGTGACTCACACAAGTAGATGCTATGCTGCAATCATCTCAACCACAGGCCGTAGTGGTGACACTGCGTTTTCCAGACTGCTTGTAAATAAGCTGACTATACCTGGAACGGCCATACTAGTCTGATAAGATCGGCGAGCCTTAATGACTAGAGTAGACTTTCCTTTCGGAGCAGACATACGGGAAAGTCTACACCCCCCCCCCCCCCCCCCCCTCCGCCTTCATCTCCACCCCCGCACCCTTCGGATGGATCGGTCCCTAAGGGTCTGTCCTGGCCTGTCAAGGGTCACCTAGAAGTTGGGTAAATACACGCTCACCGTGGGTGGGACAGATGTTCAAAAGAGTGACTCGTTCCCTAACCGAGACACTGGGACTATCCCCAAGCAGACAGACATACAAACAGACAGACAAACAGACGGACACGTCATCAGCATCGTGCTCCTCATAGCGGACGTCGGGTGAGTGATTTAGTTAAAGGGCGGTTTGGGAGCGTTTGTTGGGAAATCGTTGGGGAGTTTTGGCAATGTTGCCGTTCTACTCATCTGGGTTGCTTCCACCTCTGTGCTTTTTTTTTTTTTTTTTTACACACACCACCTGCATCATGTTACCATATGATGTCGTTGTTGATGGTCGGCTGGAACAGGGCCCATCAGAAGCACTTTGTTTTTCTGCCGTATCTTCTTCCAGGCTGATTGTTTTAGCATGGCCATCAACGCTGCATCACACTCTCAGTTCATGTCTAAGCCATTGCCAGAAGGTTGTTTTTTTTTGGTTTCCCCCCGCACGCCACAGACCTACCGGTACATGGAACGGCTCTGCGGCCAGAAATGTAAGATATACACACTCAATTCAGCTTGATTCCCCAAGTATCGGAGAACGAGAGGAGAAAAATCTCATTGACATCTGTGACGTATGGTATAACTATAAGTTATAGCAGTAGGCCTCGTCGGTCCTTCTCAAGCTCCGTTGGCCTGTGTAGATATGATTATATTGTTATTTGACTATTGTATCTCAATAACATACCATGCAGCGTGTGACAGGACATCAGCTTCTTCCTGTCGATCCACAGCCCTCCATATCATCTGGACATAAAGTTGGACCCGCAGATGACCAGCTCGAAGGAATTTTTATAACTGGTGATAAAGACGTTTTTTTTTTTTAGTGCATGTGCTCTTTTATGCTTGAGATAACTTTCAGATATGCACGGATAGCGACGTTGATATTATTAGTCCAAGATGAAGATAAAGCAGCACCCCGATCTCCAGAGTCAGGGCCCTAATGCATCGCACATGCAATGTGATTCTTTCCTTTCGTTGACATGTGAAAGTAATACCAGGGTTTGTATGTATAACACAGATTCATTCTCTACACATTCGGTGGTAATGAGTCCAAACTTGTTAAATCGACACGGTCCAGTAGGGGTGATGGATCAGCTAGGCTCTCACTGTTGGCCGCAACATAAAAGGTTACTGTGTTGTAGCCTGTTCCACTCATGCTTAATATCGCTATAGATGTTTAAAACATTGTATTTTAACCATTTATCAATGTCCTCACCTGCAAGTGTTATACAGTACGTGCCGAGGTAGAATAAAAAATAAATGATGATACAAGCAAACAATAAAAAATGATAAACAGCTTGCCGGGATATTCACAGTTTGTTCTTGCCTGTCAAGTCTCTTTTAAGAGAAATCCTTAGCTAACAAACAATAAATAATTTCTGTGTTCACTCTAGAGTTAGGCAATCCTCGCCGGGAACATAACATTTGAAATATATTGTAATTTTAACCCCGGATACTAAAGAGCACAACTAGAGACACACTAAAGAATCTAACACAGCTACTGCTCTTCCTGATTGGTTGAAATTGTCCCATGTGATTTCACTTGCCACAATACAAACAAATACTATGGCATTTGGCATGACAGGGCCCTATTAGCGTTACACACATTGAACAATGATTTTAGTGTTACTCATCTTATTTTATCGACGGTGAAAAAGTCCTATCCTCTTCTGTTTGACCTGAACCCATTTCATCAGAGTCATACATATCCCTAAACCGAGGTCCTGAGCAATCTGGTCCACAGCAGTGTGTCTAGCTGTAACGTAATCTTGAATCCAGAAGTTCAACATTGCTATAGCCAATGTCCCGGGGGGGGGAAGACATATTGTTCCCAAGATAAACTCATTCACGAGTGGCAAGATTGCGGTTTCAACAAATGTGTTTCTACAGCGGCCAGTCTTGCTACACAGGTTTGATTTTAAACCTTTACAGACACTTTGTCTCAGGACAGGACTTTTAAGCTTGTCTTCCCGACAAGTTTAGGAGGGATACGACAATGAGGAGACGATGCTATCGTTTTAGCCATCAGTCCTCTCCTGGATCGGAAATTAATAGTCAGCCATGCATATATCATGTTTGTTGTGTTTCCGCCGGTCAGGTTGTTTCCCGTAGGGATCCATTCCATGTAACACACGTCTACAGATCCCCGCCCCCAGCAACATGATTGGTCGAAATACATTTGAAGCAAATACAAAAATGAAACGCCCAGTTCACCCGGATTTAAGCTCATCTGCCATCAGACTTTAGATGTTAATCTAAAGTCTGATTTGCGAGACTACCCTTACCGTAACACAGTTCAGCAGCGTGTCCAACAATAATAAGAGCAGCAGGTCTCCCCCCTGCTTCCCCCCCAGAAAGAGAGAGAAAGAGAGGGAGAGCAGAGTTATAAACGATCAGCGCTTCCTCTCTATTTATCCTGTCTGCATCTCCGTGGTGGCTCATAGCAGGGATCATGAGGTCACACTCGCTTCTGCTGCTGCTGCTGCTGCTGCAACACTGAAATGATTAAATATCCATATGCTTCATGTTGTTCATCTCATCTTATTTAAGAAGCCTTTTTTTAGTGCTAAAACAACAATGTCACATGTGTGTGTATGTGTGTGTGTGTGTGTGTGTGGAGGGGAAGGGATGTTGGATTCCACACACACACGCACACACACACACACACACACACACACACACACGCACACACACACACACACACAAGGCCTAGAAGTGTGCCTAGAGGTGGGGGGGTGGGGGGTGGGGGGGGGGGGCTTGCCCCACAGTAATCATTGCAATAGACATTTGAAGAGTCATCTTTCACCTCATTCATATTTTCATAAGAAAAGTAATGGTTAGCTGCCGAACAATTCTGTGTTCTCCAGTGAACAGTTCATTTCACAAAGGTAGAGTACACATCTATGTTCAAGTCCTTTATCACTTCATCTCAGATGCGTAAACAGAGTATAAATATTTCCGGATGTGTCAGTGATTTTATCACCGCTTCCCTTTCAGCTCAGATCAGAACGTTTCTACGGATACGGTTGTCAAGTCTACCATCTAGTGTCTTCAAGTGGCACTGTAGCGCCTCAGCTTCTCCCGTCGTCTTCTTCACGGGGGAAAAAGATGCTGAATTACCAAAGTATCCACACTTAGTATGAAGTAAAACTAAATGGATATGTTGTTGCTGTAATGAAAACAAAACAACACATTTTGCAGAGACCTTGTGGCTATGGATTTGCTCGGAGTATCATTTATGGTTTGGACGGCCGAGACACAAACAGAACAGCTCTCTCTCTGTCTCTCTCTCTCAGTCAGACTTGTTTATACCCCCCCCCCCCCAACAGTAATAGAGTTGTATGTCTGTGTATATGTGGGCGGCACCCTACTTGAAGTGGTTTAACCCCCCCCCCCCCCTATAGGCGCTGGGAGAGAGGTATGTTGTTGTATGCACATCACAGTGGAGCAAGCGATGAGCTTGATTGAACAGGCGAGGTCTGATTGCCGTGTGGTCTTCGTGTTCAAAGGACGCACCAGGGGAGAAGACTTCCACAGAGGACAGTAACACACACATCACACAACACACAGTCACAACAGGGGTGCCTTTAGACGCAGCGTGTCCTATACACAGGCAAACAAATGACCGTGTGAACAGGAGTCCAACCTTGTATTGTCGCTCGAACCTGTCCAGATAAATACATCCATTCTAGTACTTAGAGATAACCTGAGCATTAACACAGTGGAAAGATTACTTTCTAATGATCGCATTCCTGAGCTGATGTGTGCGCGTGGTGTGTGTGTGTGTGTGTGTGTGTGTGGCGCAAAGGTGACCAGCTGCAAAGTTTACAGGAACAAGGCGACTTGTCGTTTTGACACAGCTGGCTAGAACCGGTGAAGCCATGCGTTCATATGCCACAACACATAAGCGGTGTCAAACTTGATTAGCGTTTGTTGATTACGCGCAGATGTGTTTCCATGGTGCACCTTTGAAGACAGCATCTTATTTAGAATGCACAACTGTTATGGTTTCATCCACCCATCAAAAAAAAACTTACGTGGGATAACTCCTGCTTTGTGGGAAAATGTGTATCCAATCTAGAAGTCACACATGGACACAAACAGACAGGCAGACAGACAGCGCACACACACACACACCCACGTGAGGGCAGACAAACACGCAGAGTCACACACTCACACACACTAAATCTTTATGTAGCTTTGTTATTGGTTTGGGCAGATGAGACCCCTGTCGCACCGCGCCAAGCGTACATCAGGTCTCATACATCACAAGTTTTCCTGAAGACATTAATACCATACGTAATGAGACGTTCAGTCTTGGAGACGTACCATTAAGTCTCTTTTCATTGACATTATACTATGAAGCAAAGAAGTTTCCGTTACAAAAAAAAAAAAAGAGTACAGAGGATAGATGATCGTTAGATGTTATGTTCGATAAATCATTCCTTTATTATGTACATAGAGATAGCATGAATACAAATCACACTTTATACACCCAGGCCTACCCTTCATAACATTTCACACTTTTGCCCAACAAATGGAAGAATCAACTTTAGAGCGCCATATTGGGGAAACAGCTGGAAAACATGGCTAGAGACCTCGCTTAGGTTGAAACACAGACTCAAAAAGTCTAATTGTTCTGCCCAGCGATATGGCAATATAGTATTTTGTTTATTCCCTGTGTATCTTATGAAGCAGAGATAGATTTTTTGCTATGCTAAATACAGTAGATCACTGTACACAACACACTCTCAACCAAGCAACAACCCCACGAGAAGAAACAAGAATAGTTGTCCATAATCATTCTTCTAGCGAAGAATGCGCTGTCACAAATAGGTCAAATCTAGGCAAACGACAAGGTCATTACAGCAAACAAAGTGCCCAGGCTGCAGGTGGCAATGCTGACAGCGTGCCACGAGGTGCTGGAGGATTTAACAAGAGAGACCCCCGACCGACAATGACTGCAGTCCTGACCGCAGAAGCTGCAGGAGTCCATGACCTGCATGAGTTCAGAGTTGTACATCCTCTTCGCTCCTCTCCCTGTGAGGCAGAGCATGTTTTAAAAGACATAACAATATACATATACATGCATAACCAGAATATAAGCAGCACATGGATCACTGTGGAGGTAGTGGTGGTTTATACAGCAGCAGGTAGGTGCAAGGTGTTGTATTAATCGAGGACAGGAAGGCTTCGCACATTGGGTACCGATTGCTATTCCTGCTTCGATAAAAGTGGTCCTGGCCAAAATGCAGCTAGCTAGGAGCTAGAGCTTCAGTTGTGATTCTCATGCTTTCCATTACATTACCATTGTCGACAACAGGAAGTGAACCGGAAGTGATGTCGTTCACTTACCGGGCTCATAGTAGTCGTACACGTGCACTGTGGCATTCTGCATGAGGGCCACTTTGTGGCGTCTGACCAGCGGCAGCCTGATGCACACCTCCGCCAAGGTGAGCTGTGCAGATCACACATACTTTAACATACATCCTCGATTATTCTTGTACATTAATGTACTTTAATACTGTAAATACAAGTACTAAGTCTTTTTCACTTTACTTGTTTTTTCATTATTCGACACCGGGACCTTTGGGAGACCATGAAGAAGGTCTGAGGCTGAAAAGCTGCTTACCGAGTCCAGGTAGAGGATAACCCTGCCGGGGGGGGTCTCCACCTGCCTGATGGGGTCAACTGGGGAAGCAGCCTCTGGGACTATGATGAATCCGCTGAGCAGACCCACGTCCACTATGACCATGCCCGTCTGAGACACCCCATCTATCCCGAGGAGGCTGAAGAGAAGAAGAAATTGATCACACAAAAAAGACGAAGCAATAAAATAATAATACGATTTGAGCGTTTTTAGATGCTGATGACAGATTGATGACAAACAAGAAAAAAAGGTTACAAGTGAATAGAAAGAATTTCGAAGTCTGGGATGAATAAAGTACCATCTTATCTTGTCTTTCGAAAGTTGTGTGTAAAAGAATGTTATCAAACAGTAAGTAAGTAAGTATAAGACTATAAGACTACTGTATAAGACTACAAGAGACTATAAGAGCAATTATTAGACTATAAGAGACTATAAGAGACTATAAGACTATAAGAGCTATTAGACTATAAGAGACTATAAGAGCTATTAGACTATAAGAAACTATAAGGCTATAAGAACTATTAGACTATAAGAGACTATAAGAGCTATTATACTATACGAGACTATAAGAGACTATAAGACTATAAGAGCTATTAGACTATAAGCGACTATAAGGCTATAAGAACTATTAGACTATAAGAGACTATAAGAACTATTAGACTATAAGAGACTATAAGAGCTATTAGACTATAAGAGACTATAAGAGCTATTAAACTACACAAGACTATAAGACTATAAGAGCTATTAGACTATAAGAGACTATAAGAGCTATTAAACTACAAGAGACTATAAGACTATAATAGCTATTAGACTATAAGAGACTATAATAGCTATTAGACTACAAGAGACTATAAGACTATAAGAGCTATTAGACTATAAGAGATTATAAGAGCTATTGGACTATAAGAGACTATAAGACTATAAGAGACTATAGGACTATAAGAGATAAGAGCCTATAAGACACTATAAGAGCTAAGAGTCTGAGACACGGCCAAAGAGACTCACCCGGTACATATGGACAATAGCATGTGGTCGGGGTCCCCCTTGTCGTCCTGCACTTCCACAATCAGGGAGAAGGCCTCCACAGGGGGCCATGCACTCCAAACGTTGTAGAAGAGGTTCATCTGGAGGGCATATATATATATATATATATATATATATATATATATATATATATATAGAGGGCTGGGCGATATGGCCAAAATCTTCTATCCCGATATTGGTCATTTAATATCTCGATAACAATATATATATAAATATGTTTTCTGGTAATTTCAAAAAATAAATAGTCTATATAAAATAACCACATGGTAAAGCTTATTTTGTATACTCCTGTGTGAATTAAATACTTGAGAAATACTTTCTCATTTTTTCCATCACTTTACTGTAATGCAGCCTTTAAAACACACTGCCATATCACGATATTACGCTATCCAAAATCTAAGACGATATCTAGTCTCAGCTCATGATATCGATATAATACCGATATATTGCCCAGCCCTAATATTTATATATAATATATATATTAAACAGTACCAGATTTAAAATCACAGTCAAGTCGAGCTGAAGGCCAGGAATGCTTCAAATCACCAACAGGAGAAGGTCAACCTGTGTGATACGATCTAGACGAACTAAATGCAAACAGGAGCAAATCCAACGACCGCTCCAGAGGGCTAATTGCAGAATGAATGTGTTCCGTGCGCCACTCGTATTGATGTCTTATTTTTGCCTCACAATACAGCCCATTGTGCTTGGCAGGAACCATCACATGCAGCTGTAGAGATCAATGTGTAATTTCAGCAGAGTCCCAAACCACCCATTAAGATGTGGTAGGAGACTGGAGGCTGGATGCTATGGAAACTAAACAGCTCTGAAGTTTGGAGTGGTGCTGTTGTGGCATTTTATTTATTTTTTTGCTGCAACATAACGTTTTGAATGTATTTATTTAAGCAGCGCTGTTCCATAAATGGTACCTGAAACAAGGCAAATCCTCTGCCCTCCATTTGCAGATCTATGGATACATCCTGCTCTACATCGATCTGAAATGGAAATAAATGAATGAATGCTAACAAAAACAACATCATCCAAAGCAAACACAAGCAACAACAAGTTAAATTAAATACAATTAAATACAATTATTTTTTCTGGTACCTCATAAAGCAGTGGAAGATAACACGACTCAATACAGACACGACACAACCAATGACATGACAGAGCCTGCACATAAACGTCACCGTGGGAGTGTGGGCACTACCTCCTTGCTCTGATACAGAAGGTAGTTGGAGGAGTTTATATTGAAGTCGGACACGCCGCTCATGCTGGAGAAGGACATCTGGATGTTCAGGTCGATTGCAAAGGCTCCGCTGATGCTGGCGTAGAGGGCTATCGCCTGTATGGCCACCGCCGTGTCCTGATGGGTGAGGAGTGGAGAAGCGGTGAGGGTTGTGCTTGTTCAGAATATCTGTGGGTTTTGACGTTGGGGAAAATGTCTTTCTGGATCATCTTGTGCCGACGTGTGTGAGGATGCTCGCCGAGACAAAAGAAGCGGGGATTTTGGCCTAAATATGAACAATATGAACCTTTTAAATGGTTAACATATACCTGCAGATACCAGAACCCGGGCCTCTGTTCAGAGCACAGCCCTGCCCCAATACCAAGACCCTACAAGACCCTTTTCACAGCGGTGTCATCGTAGGACAACACACAGGTGTTGCTCATAACCCTAACTATGGGTCTGCTACGTTTATGTACCAGGGCACGGGTAGTAGACTAAACTAGTGAGGTTAAGTCTACTACCCGTGCCCTGGTACATAAATGTAGACCCATAATTAGTGTTATCAGGGCCGGCTGCAGACCGGTTCTGATGGGCAGCTTTTGGATTTCCGAGCACGGGCCTAAATATATGAGTGCAAAAATATGTCTCGCGGACTGTGTCTGCTCGCCGTTATAACATCTACTGTTACAACTACGTGCGTATTGACATACTCCACGCATCACGCGAGGGACCTCCTGCGCTACATGTTTAAAGCAACAGAGAGCAACATTCACCACACTGACTGGAAATCAGCAACGCCGGGCAAAGACAACAAAGTCCCGCTTAACAAATTTCACACTAGCTTTCACTCTGATTGCGTTACAACCCAAAGCCATCCATCGCCCCAGCCAGCCAGCCAGCCATCATCCTGTTTTGACATTGGGGCAAATGTCGGGAGATTTGTGAAGAATTTTGTGCCAAAATGTGTGACAAGAAAGAAGCACTAACAACCTTGACAAAAATTCAGAAATTTGGAAGATGTATTAATTCTTATATTTGCGTTTATCGATATTCACATCAAAACCAAAAAAAAAAGGATTACTTTGATTACTAAGTTTGATTACTACTGGTTAACACTTTGTCTATTTTAAACACACACACACACACACACAGTGACCTGCATTAGCTCCCGACCCCCACATGAGTATGGTGACGTCAGCCCCACCTGTGTGCTCCCGTAGCCGCCCAGGGAGCTCCTCTGCTTGCTCAGCCACTTCATCAGAGGGAAGCCCTCGGTCACAGCGCCCCGCCGGAAGAGGGCCATCAGTACGTAGGAGACCATCTCCACCTCTGCTGAGCGAGCCCGCCACTCGCCCTCCGCCTGCAGCGCGTCCGCCGATCTCCACCTGAATTCATCTGGAAAAGCAATGATTAGACAGGGGGGGGGGGGGGGGGATGAAGGCAAAGGTTTCAAAAGAAGGCCATGTTGTTTTGTTTACCACAGGATGAAGTTGACTTGCGTGGGGAAGAAGTGACAAGAAGTCTGAAGGGAGTATGCATGCTTATCCTGTATTTCAAGTGTGTCAAGTGTGTGTGTGTGACTTAGTCTCTCCAAGATCCACCTCTTATTTTTGTTTTAATCCCAATTCACAACGTACCACGCCATTTCCAGCGAGAACTATCTAAATAACAGAGAGAGAAAGTCTGCATAACATCACAGGTCTCATAAATTAACCCCGGCGCAATCACGCCATGATGAAACACTAACCACAAGGCGGACCTAAACGTGACAACACATTCCCGGGTGTTTTTCCTGACAACGTTGAGGAACGGAGGAGGACGACGAAGGGACAACAATAGTATTGAGCCAAGAATAACATTTACATAACTGTATAACAGTATTTATTAACAGTAAATAACAGTTACCTGTGACGTCAGTGCGCCGTCTCAGCTCCTCCAGGACATCGTTAGCTGCAGGCCGGTTAGCCAGGGTCAGGGCGTACATCATCACGCATAGGGTGTAGTTACCGGTCGTGGCCAGGACGGTGCGCTCCAGGTACGCCACAGCCTGGGACACAGTGGACTCATACTTGACCTACAGAAGAGGAGCGGGAGAGAGGGGAAGGTGTTGAACACGCAGAGAAATAAACTCCACAAACCACTGTGTCTGTGAATCACCATCGCCATCGTAACTTAATTCATACTTTTGATATTGATATTTTGTTTTGTCTATCCAAATGTTCCAGTCTACCCACAGAACGGAAAACAGAAAGAAAAGACAAACCCCCAAAAGAAAAGACATCCAGAAATGTTCGATTTCATCCCATCTTCCAGTCTACCATCTCAATCCCCCCCTCTTTTTTTAAACAACAGACGGCACTTTTCCATGTCCTTCATTTGAAAAAATGCCTCGATCCACCCATCACCACCACCCTCCTCCCCCGTCCTCTGACACTGACCGCGTACGTCTTGTCCTCCAGCAGTGCCATGACCACGAAGGCGGTGAGTGCCGCGGGGCAGTCGTCCCGGCAACGCCTCATCTCTGTGTGGATGACGCGCCCGGCCTCCGCGAAGTCCCCGCCGGGCCCCTGGTTGGTGACCAGCCAGCCGGCGGCCCGCGACACCACACTCTGGTCTACCAACATATAGGGCTGAGCCTGCAGGAAGCTGCGCAGCACGAATGCTGTCAGCCTATAAGAGCAGAGGAAGGACAGAGAGAGAGAGAGAGAGACTACAGTTTATACCAAGAGAGCTTTCCACCAAGGAAAAAACCAACGAATGTACAAGATATAAAATAAAATAAAAATACGAAGATCTAGATCGTTGTTTTTTTTTGGGAGGGGGTGAGTTAGGTTACTTATGTATATATTATCTGCTATAACTGAAAAGCTATCAGTACGTATGCATACATGTATCTAACAGGGTACCTACCATGTGCTCCCGGATGAGTCTCTGTTCCCGAAGGCACTGAAGGAGCCATCGCCTCGCTGGTAGGACAGCTCCTTCCGGTAACCTTGTCATAGAGAACATTTGAATCATAGACATACATACTGTATGCATCAAAGTTGACCTCCCTTCCTCTTTCAAAAGTATGACTACTGAACATATTTATATGAACCCCATAATGAACCACCTACACTCATAGCAATAGAGTTAGGAGGTCAGATCAATGAACATCATCTAATATACCAAATATTTCAAATATATTGTGTGTGTGTGTGTGTGTGTGTGTGTGTGTGTGTGTGTGTGTGTGTGTGTGTGTGTGTGTGTGTGTGTGTGTGCGTGTGTGTGCGTGCGTGTGTGTGTGCGTGTACCTTCCGCCAGGATGGCAAGTGCCCTGGCCCTGATCTCGGCGTTGTCCAGGGGGTCGAGGTACTGCAGGACGGCGATGCTGGGTACGAAGGGCACCATGTTCTGCTCCCCACAGCTCTGGGGCAGGTCCACTAGGGACTCCAGACTCCCAATGGACAGGGCCAGGATGTCACCTGCAGGGGGGGGGCAAGAATCAAGCAATAAGCCACGAGAGGCCGTGGTTTACAGTGATTTTAGGTTGCCCACTAGTTGTTAAAAAATCACTGTAAATCACAACCTCAAGTTGCCACTCACACTGCCTCACACTATAGACTACCTAGTAAGATTTTGCAAAATAAACACACAGCAACATACAATGCGATCCTCTATTGAAAACAAGTCATTCTTCCACCAAGCAATACAGTTATATAGTAGACAGCAAAATGGTTGCCAAGCAACACAGTCTAGCATACAGGCTTATTGGCGTACAGATGCATTAATACCAAAAATGAAATCAGCCAATCAGAATCAAGGAAAGACACTATCTGTAGATACAGTAGAGCCCATAAGAGTAATAATAATAATAATAATAATAATAAATAAATAAATACAATAAATACAATAAATACAATAAATAAAATTAATAATAATAATAATAATAATAATAATAAAATACCATCTGGTAGCTAATTAGTCACAGCTCTGCACATGTGTAAAAAGACTGGAAGCGATGGGAGGATAGTTCAGACCGACGAAGAACAAAAATTACATTTGAATTTTGGCAGTTTAGGGATGTGTTTAGGATTTATCGTTATGGTTTTCGGGCCCTTTGCCTAGCTTCACTCAATCTGGGTGGGGTGTGTGAAACAGGGCCAGTAGAGAACTGAACAGCAGGAAGTAGCCAGAGAACCAGCGGTTTGGGAGGAAAGGAGCATGACAAGGAGATGTTGGAAGGACCATTTGGCATTACTCATAACATAACTCATATTAACAAGATTTCCATGTATCTTATTAATACTGGTATGGTACAGGTTGACACGTTTTGAACACAAATAGTGTAGTCAAGTTACACAGAAAAACTCCAGTTAAAATTGAGTTTTGAAAATTGAGTTTATGGGTTCAACGTAAAATAAATTAAATTAAGGAATGGAAAGAAGGATTGAGTTAAACCCACTCAACAAAACAAAAACGCATAGGCATAAAATAGAACGACTGCATGATTTTAAAAGAGCACAAAGTTATTTTTTAAGCTGCGTAACAACAATAGACAACCTTTTGCTACTCTGTCTGTCAAAACAGACCGGTACAGGAGCCGAGCCAAACGCACCCAGACAGCTGTTCCCAATCAGGACCCCATACACTTCCTTTATCACTGATTGTTTTTTTTTCTAATAATCCAAATGCCCTTCAGAACAGCTCCAACTCCTACCGTGCACCTAAACCCAGGCCCCGTCTCGTCTCCAATACTAACTGAAAAAGCGTGGGCACATTTTGCACATGTCCCCGAGTCGCAATGTGTAAACATGGACGGCCACTCAAGCGAAACCGCCAATGGCAGCGGAACTGGGCCGGCGGAGGAGAGGGGCGGGGGGGTTAACGGTGTGCACATACCAACCACTGCCACATGGACCCTCTGGCTGCCCGGCACCACATCTGGGGGGAAGGAGAAGGAGGTGGTCTTGGAATCTTTGTTCTTGTCGGGTGCCAGCTCTAGAAAGAGCGTCTGGGAGAAGGTGCGTGCGACGCCCTCCGGCTGCAGAAAAACAAGGAAGTCATAAAAAAAGACGCGGTCCCCGCCATGTGCCATGTTGGGCTCAGCAGGGGCTCTCTGCGGATCTAAATCCAATTGGATTGGATTTTTTTTTCAAGGGAAAGCCAGTCTCAAAGCTGGCTTCTTTTTTTTTTTTTTTTCCAAAGGAGCACTGTTCTCCAAGTCTGAAATGTTAGGGGCACACAAATACCTTTAGGGGAACTTTATGGGCAGACGTTTGTGTTATAATAAACAGATCAGCTTTTTGCTCATCGCTGAAACATCATGTCCCTCGAGTCATAGTACAAAAACGAATATATACAACATACAAATAAATAAATAAACAAACTCAATTTTAAATAAATCATCTCAAATAGTAATTTGCATTTGCTAGCGCAGTTCTGTTTTAAGTCGCATATGCAAGCAAAATGGGCTTAGTGTAGAGTCCTGAAGGGCAAGTGAGGTATGACTCTCCTCCAGATACACTGGCAACACAGAAAACAGCATGTTCCATGTCGAATCCACTAACTAATGCTCTAAAACACATCATCCCAGCCCTGTTATTATTCAATAAAGTCTTATTTAGTCTCAAGACATACGGCACCTTCACCAGCACGGTTTGGACCAGGCTCTCTGATGTTTCCGCAGATAAGAGGATCGACGATATTTCCATCTCGCCCAGAGCCAAGGGCCTTATGGGGAAGAGGACCGAGACGCTGCTCTGGCTCCCCACCGTCACTTTCCGCGCGTTCACCACAGAGACGCGCTCGTCCACCGAGAGAACGAACTCAAAGGCCTCGCTGTGCTCCACCAGCATTATGACCTGTGGTGTGCAGCAACACATGGGCAGGAAAGAGAGAGAGCAGGGATAGAAAACATGAACTTCAAAAATATATATATTTATACTAAAACAGAAGGAAAGCAAATGAATGAATGATAAAAACAGACGATATAGTGGAGCGAGGTTATGGGCAGGGCAAGAACTTTGTGATCTGGCAGGAGACAGGAATGAAAAGGACTCCTCAACCTCAATCCTCTGAATTATAATAAGACAGTCTTATCGTATCTATATATGAACAGTTAAGGTTTATTTTTGTAATATAAGCGGGTACTGCTTCATATAACATCAACTCTGTTTCCACAAAATAATCACATACATCATTGATCCAGGATTCACTCCTCCATTGGTGCCATTTGGCAAAATTACATAATGGTCCAACTTTTCTGTGATTCTTTCGTAGAAATGGGGTTGACTTTGCAGACCGCAATTTTTTCATGACACGCGTATCTACTCTCTTATAGTAGAACATATGGGAGTGTGATGGTTTCCCTTTAAATCAACTCTTAGCCACGTAAGAGACATGGCTAAACATTTCAACAAGTTTCAGCTATTCTTATCCTATGGTATTTGTATAGGCTGTTGTACCTCTCTGTCCCACTGCAGATGGTTGAAGACTTTCATTTCAAGGACAATCTCCTCCCCTCTAATGAGACTTCCTGGGACGTCCATAGAAATGGTCAGGTCCCCCAGGGACACCCTCAACTGGGAATGACACGGTTACATGACTGAAAACCACACATTATCATTACAAAAAACAAAAACAAACGTTTGTATACTGACTCTCTGTTGCGTGGCAGCGAGAGACTGTGAGAAACCCAAGCCCAGATCGTCAGACATCACCAGTGCTTCCACTCTCCAGGAGTTGATGGAGTTGGGAACGGTAAAGGATGGACTGACCCAATTCGTACCGCTAGAGAAGGGGAGCACAGATCACACGTTAAGTATTGAAGTGTCACCCAATCTGAGGCTGGGTTGACTAACCATTGTTGTACCAATTGCTTCTGGAATCAATTCATTAACTGGGCGGACAGATCATTTATTGATTATTGTGTTTGCTACTTACCAAATACCAAACAATTGCCGCTGGTAGCTTCAGAAAAGCAATATATTTCATTGTTTGTAATTGAATAGACAATGCAAGCAAGCATAGCATCAGCCCACTCACCTAACATTAGCGTCCAGATACAGCCAGGTCATTGGAGACCCCTGATCCGTCCACTGGTTCCCCTGCTCTCCTCTCTGGAATGAGTTTTCCCTTGCTTGTATTGACAGAAGCAAGACAGACCCTCTGGTTACTATCCAGTTATGACTTGTATTGACAGAACCGAGAAAGACCCTTTGGTCTTATAGCCTTTCTCTGTAAGCAGGGTTGAGTTGTTGCGATTATACACATTTTCCACAAGAGGGCGGCAAAGAACAAACAAAAATTCAACACCAAGCGTTTGAAACGTTGTTATACATTGCAATACAATACAATTTTATTGTTCACGCCTTTTCCAACACTTGGTACATACAAAAACAGATAAATACATGACACATACAAACCAAGAGACATTAAAAACATGACAAAACATGCCAAAAGCAGCAATATGGTGTAGTACTGGAGTTGGGCAAAACATATTTGAGGTGATTTCCATCTGGAAAGCTGGAGGACTTCAGAAAATGCTTTTAGGAAACTATTGTCCTACCCATGTCAACTTGACCTGCCGCCCCGGCTCCAAGTAGTCCATCGCTCAACAACGCAGTGTCGCACTCCTGAGGGGACACATCACACCCGGCAAGACAGTGGTCAGCGGTGGCGTTGGACACAGAACCTGACCTACAACCATGACCATCATTGACTTAATAATAATGACAAACAAGAGAAAGCCCCTCTGTAGTTAAAAACAACAGTCCACCTATACATACGCTATATTGAACAATCATATTTGTGTAAACTTGGAGGGTCACTAGCAGGGGTGGAGCCAGACTTTGTGTACATCCGGGGCTTAGCCCAAAGGGGGGTCTGGGGTTTTTCCCCCAGAAAATGTTGAATTTCTAAGATGCGATTTTCTGCATTCTAGTCCATTTTAGGGTGACCTGCTGGACATTGGCAAATCCTAAATCCCTTCTAATTCATAGCCTACATTTTCAGTTGCAGGGCCTGCTCGAGACAATACTATTTAATGGAAAGAAACAATAACCAGAAAATCTACTAGAGATGTTTATGTAAACTACAATGGCAAAATTGAGACTTATACATTTGAGACTAACTTTCAGTAGATTCAAAGTAGGATTGCAGATGGATTGTTTGTTTGCTTTGTTATATGTATTTTAAAAGTGGTATGCCCATTGTGCTTATAACTTCAAAAGCTTAAAAAAGATCCGGGGCTTTTGAAGTGAGATTCGGGGCTTCAGCCCCGAAAGCCACCCCCTCGCTCCGCCCCTGGTCACTAGGAAGCTCAGCTGATGTTGGAGAGATAACAGGGACTGTGTACTGCTACGGCCTGACCGCTAGGGGGCGCTGACATACAGCCATCCCCAGAAGGGATAGTGTTACTCACATGCTTTAGGAGGTACATATTCGCTTCATGAACCTACTCCGGATTGCAAGTATGACTGCTCTCTGTAATAAATAACGTTACTATTATACTTCATTCATTCTCCTACCTTCCTACCTTCATCAATATACAACACCTTCACTATAAGGGCGAGCTGAGATATAACATGTCACCATAAGGGAGCCGGTTTGTACGCCTGCTGTCCTCATTCCTCGTGATTATGACACATGATCCCCACGAATAAAATATATAGGCCAGGTGCTTGTGCTTGGTGTGTGATACGTGAGTGTGTGGGCGTGGGGGGGGGGGGGGGGGGGGGGGTCTCAGTTTATCCACTCTCTAATCAATAATTACTAATGACAGTGGGAAATTTCATCCATTGACAAACCCCCCCCCCCCCCCCCCCCCCCCCCACACACACCCCCAAGAAGGTGTAGCTTTGTACCACTGTGCCCCCAGCCCACCACCACCACCACCACCACCATCACCCCCCTCCCCCCCCCCCCTCAGCGGTACCGAATAGACACTAGGTTACACCCGCTCCCCTAGGGCACAGCCACCAACAACAGCACCGGATAGCTTACTTCCAGTTTCACCAGTTTAGCTGGAGGACTATGAATGGATGACAGTTAACTGCTCGTCTCTGATGACACATGTCTGATGTGTGTGTGGGATGATCGCCGCTTTCTAATAATAATAGTTATTAATAGTTATAGGAAAACCAAGAATCATCTGGAAAGGACAAGTGAGTAGGCAGGAGGATTGAACGAGGATGGTTGAGTCTTCGTCCAAATCAAAACACAATGATCAGAGAGAAACACACGTTGTCATCTCGTTTTGCAGTGTATAGTGTGTAGTACGTAAAGTAGTACTTTACAATAATAGTATAATACAAGTGCAATGGGGATCCGTGAAGGAGAGGTTGACTGGCAGAGCATTCATGAATTAATCCACAATGGTGAGGTAAAATAAACAATCTGTTTTTTGTCTTTTCTTTTGCTGACAGTCACCGCCATTTTACTATTGGTTGGTGTATTTCAAAACCTGCTCTAAGAAAACATGAGCCTTGCTCCTGAATTAAAGAGCAAGGTCAATTTTTATTGAGATGCTTAAAGACACGACTAACTGTCTACCAGTTAATGGTTCCCACAGAAGAAGATACTACACCGCAATGAAAAGTAAAGGACAATACATTACTACAACAGTAGATGAGAAAATGGGATGGTGATTGGACAAAAGGATAGGCTAACTGTGAGGTTTGAATTACATTGGCCAATAAGATACTGTGATATAGTAATGGTATTATAATGCAGTATCATGTTGCTGGGGCTGAGTGGACATGCAGTACCGTTTCCCTGTTGAAGAGCTCGTCCACCAGGGGTAGCTGGGCCTCCTTGGCTCCCGCCGTGACCAGGATTAGCACCTGGGACCTGGGATCCTGTACGGTCACAAGGAGGGACACCTGGTCCCCTGGCTTGAGCCAGTCCTTGGTCCACTTTAGAGACACCTGTTGAGTCATGCACACACACAGAAAATCCAGTTCAGCAGAGAGAGGGTGTGTGTGTGTGTGTGTGTACCCCCCCCCCCCCCCCCTGTGAGAACAGTATTAGCTGTCTCCCCAGGAGACAGTATTATGTGCATGTTTTCTTTCAGCTGTCTAACAATGTTAATGACAATCATGACAAAATGCAGTCTATGGTAAAGAGGAGGAGCCTATGGTAAAGAGGAGTCTATGACAAAGAGGAGGAGCCTTGTCTCATTGTGACTACATGGGTGTATGTGTACTTA
The DNA here is from genome assembly GCA_030340625.1 of Merluccius polli. Classification (NCBI taxonomy): domain Eukaryota; kingdom Metazoa; phylum Chordata; class Actinopteri; order Gadiformes; family Merlucciidae; genus Merluccius; species Merluccius polli. The sequence goes on along the minus strand of JAOPHQ010004278.1, from coordinate 106,487 downwards.
TGTGTGTGTAAGTTAATAACAAGTTATGTATGTTAATAATGGTAATACGTTTATATACTACATTACTATATATATAAATATATATATATAATATATATAAATATTATTGTTGTTATATAACTGAATATAGTAAATTAACATAGGGAGAAGGGGTGGGATTTAATAAGCTTTGACTTCTTCCCACTCCATGTGAACACAAATAAGTGTTGAGTCTTGTTGTTGTTTCATTTTGTGTTGACTTGTATTTATTGTTGTTCGTTTGTTTTTAATTGTTCATCTTTTATTTTGTGTTCAAATAAATTCTCAATCAATCAATCGAGCCTATGGTAAAGAGGAGGAGTCTGTCACAAAGAGGAGGAGCCAGTGTAAAGAAGGCAGTCACATGGTTGGGCTGCTGGATGGGGACGAGCGCCGTGTCGCTGATCACCTCCCCGTCTGGGAGGACACAGTAGATGGTGACGCAGACCTCAGGGAACCAGGACATCATGGGAGTCAGGGAAACGGAAGAAGAGGCTACCACTGTCCCGGCGGTAAACACCTGACCTCTAGCGCTGACCTGGAATTACAACGACATGGGAGGAGGGGACTCAGGAGTGCAGGTCAAAGGTAGACGCTGCCCAACTTTTAGAAGTCTATAACTAACCTGACTCAAAATAAACATACTAGTGATGGGCCGATAACGGCGTTATCGGCTGCGATAACGCGAGATTTTTATCGGCGATAATATTTTTATCGCCGATATTAACGCGAACCGAAAAACTCCGGTAGCACCCCCCCCCCGCCCCCCGCTCTGAAGGCTCCGGTAGCACCTCCCATTCAACAAAAAGCTCCGGTAGCACCCCCCCCCCCCCCCCCCCCAAGGTAATATAAGTCATTATTTAGGTAATATAAGTCATTATTCAGGTAATATAAGTCATTATTTAGGTAGCAAACACATATTATGGACACCTTCGACATCATTCAAAGGAGCCACGTTTATCTAGATTAACCTAGATTAATTTCAAGCTTAGTCTAGATTAATCTAGATTAAATATTTTAATCTATGCCCATCTCTAAAACATACACATACAGACACACAATACCCACTCCACAGACAATCTCCCCATGCCAAGAATCCAATATGTGCATTATCAAATTAAATAGTAATCCTCTTCAAATATGAATCAAGCAGCATTGTTTTGTCTGTTCATAGTCTAAATAAGCCGTGAACAAACATACCACATAGTGAAGTTCAGCCATTGGGAAAGTAGCCTCCACGTTCATTTCAAGAGACGATCCAATCTAGAATAATATAAACGGTGTGCAGTCAAAATGGTCTTTAATGTATGATCAGTAGATTCATTGCATTCTAAGTGAATTGCGAATGTTACCTGTGCAGGTAGGGAGCTGAAGGGCAGGATCTGAACATATGAGTCACTAGCAGAGGGGAACTTTGTGAAGAGTTTCAAAGTCTCCTTGCTGGTCATGAACGTAGCCTACATGTAGCACAGCAGACCAAAAATGTGAGCTTTACAATGAGGCATAGATTCAGAATAAGCAACATATTGCAGGATGTGTTCAGATAATACTGACGGTTGATGTAATGCATGGTTTAAAGATCACATCCACTGATGTGGTGCTGTTCCAACACGCATTATTCATTATTGTTCATTTCATACATACAAAACGTACGTCGATGATGAGCTCCTGAACTTGAGCGTGCAAGGTTAACTGTATGAGGACATATCCTCCTCCAACCACTGGAAGAGCGGTGGTTTCAGTTTGGTCGCCTGCGCTGGACGTCTTCTGCGTGACGACGACCGACACAGAGTTCAGTAACATTGGCGGGCTGAGAGGAATTCGGTTATACGTGTCGATTTCAAGCTGAGGAACGCACACAGATGAAAAAAGGATAGGTTAAGTCAATGACCGTACCTATAGTTCAACTTAAAAACACAAAAACAGTCCACGTATAGGTCCTCACTTTGGCAGAGAAGCTTAAAGATGGCTTCAGCACTTGTGGAAAATCCCGGAATTGGAGTTTGAATATGTTTTGCATTGTGTCCACTGAAAACACTGTTTCCACTTTGAATCCTGGGAAACGAGAACTAGTTAGACGCAAAATTACCAAATATATGAAATATAATAAGATGTACTTTATCAATCCCATCGGAAATTAGGGTCATAGCAGAAAGAAAAATAGATGTATAGATGGATAGCGCCTTTATTCATCACTGAAGGGAAATATTTGTTTTTGTTACAGCAGTTCTTCTAAATATTCAAACAATATTAAATGTGATAAAATATGATCATTATTAATTTCATGAATATAAACATACATACGCAGCCAACAAACCTGTTGAGGTTTCAGTGACAGAGGCGGTGATATTCAGTGGGATGTCACCGTCACCGCGCTCATAAAGGTTTCTAAGTGGAAATCTGCTGATGAAGAAGGTGGCTGAGCCGCTGATCTTCAGAAACACAGGTGGTTCAAATCAACCCAACAGCCAGACAGGGTAATAATGGTCTGCATTATATACTGGTGGCATATCTCTCAGATGCCATTCCTTCAGTAAACACATGTCTATGGTTATGCCTGCACAATAATTAATTAGAAATAATTTGTTTGAGCTCACCTCTTTATCCACTCTGATGAATTGTTGGCGACCAGTTTTCGAAGGGAACTTACGGGTGACAGTAATTCTTAAAGTCCCATTTATCGTCTGTCCACGAAGAGGCCTAGAAACAACAACAATAGTTCCTCATTCCACATTGCCAGCAGCCACATTTCTCAACGCCACTACTCGCCAACTTGTTATCGACTCATCATATTTTGATTCATTTTTCAACTTACACAAATGACGTCTTCGCTTCACCCAACTCTTGCTTCACCCAAATCAGTTAAACATCGGAAATATGACCGGGTGACCAAGTCAAACTCAAACCGAGCTCATATGGGTTTATTAAAGACTAGTTCACCGATGCACCGGTTCTTCCTTCAACAAATCACTTCTGAACTCGGACCCAACAAAAGGCATTGGGATCGTTACACGTCAGCGATATGTCAGTGTAACGACCGCACTAAGTATGAAAAGAAACACGACTGACCGAGCTCTCACGGTGCCTGAGATGTCCTGTCCCACCAGTACCTCTGGTGCCGTCGTCAGCAGAAGGTCAAACCGTGGGGGGTCTGCAACGACCGGGCCAGGAGACATTCAACATGGGGAGCAGGAATCGGGTGTGTATTCATGAATGAATGCATTTATATTATGAGTTAATATAACTCATAATATAATAGAAGTTATTGAATTTAAGTTTACCAGAGTTTTCCACCGTGAATACCCTTTCGTTGGTGAGGCCCTGTGGAGAAATAAATAGAAGTCAAATATCAAAAACGTTTGTAATCTAATGTTATAAAATTTGCCAAAACATGTTTACCCATTATTGGCGATCAATAGGTGAATGGATGTTATACATGGACACCTACTTTGTTTCCAAACCAGGGGTACGTAGTGTACTGACTGTTGTTAAGAGCCGGATATACCAGCTTGTCTCTGATAGTGGACTGTCTGAGATATATATATATATATATACTGTATATATATATATATATATATATATATATATATATACTGTATATATATATCTATATATATATATATATATATATATATATACATATAGATATATATAGATAGATATATATATATAGATAGATATATATTATAGTTTAGACTTTTTCTCCACAACATACTTTTTTAACATTATCTTACCGCAGATAGGCTACAGCAGAAATATGCTTTTTACTAAAAGGCCTTTTTTTTCACACAAAGGTTTGTGGATGGGATAATTCTTCAGTTACTCCTGACAGTAAGAATTTTTTATACCACGTTCTTTACTGCTTTCACGATTAGTCAAGTACATGATATGGCTGGCCGTGACACTATAACACAGCCTTCTGGACGTTTCTCTTCTCTAACAAAGAGGATTAATAATGACATTGAACGTAACAAACTTACGTTTGTTGTGGTCACGACGGTCCACTCCCCGAGGGCCGAGCTCTGAGACAGAAGGAAATCCTTGGAGACGATTCCTACATGACTTTCCTGGGAGTCCCACCTTTGGATGACATTCCCACCGGGGTCCTGGACACAACAACGAGAGCCGCCGTTCAACCATTGTGCACATAAACTTGTTCGTATTTGTCCAGGAATAATAGACCCAAGATAGCAATCGTTAGGTGTCATTTGTGTACACCGAGAGAAGTACAGCTGAGAGGTAAACCCATGGTGGGGATCCAAGTCGTAAAGCTGCTATGGGAACACAGATGTCTGTTGGAGATAGACTGTCGGAGTCAAAAAGGGAGAGAGGGTTTACACGAGTGGTTACACAAGGGCCCTTAAGCCCTGAACACACGATGAGCTTTAGGCCAGGGCACTGCCGGCGGTCCCAATGTATTCCCATGGAGTTGAGCACAGAGGCCTAACCTGGCGTCCAGCGCTTTGTTGGACGCTCATCACGTGTCGACCGCTTACATGTTGAGGTGCCGATGTAGAACGCACTTGTAGACTATGATACGCTCGTGTAAGATCAGGCCGCTCTTCCGCATCATTTTGCTGTAGTTGTGTTTTTTGCCCTCGACACGCCGAGGAGGACGGACACCCACCGAGACGCTGATCTCCACGGCTCCTTTGTACGGCCGGTTGTCCAGATGCAGGGACGCGATGCGGATCCGCACCGTCTGCCCCGGGCGGTAGCGCGCTCGGTCCGTCTGGACGGAGGTGGAGACGTCGCCGAGGCTCACGTTCAGCGTGGTGGAGTTGGAGAAGATCAGCTGTCCTCCCTGATAGCCGCTCACCGTCAGCTTCACCGGGGCGCTTGGGCTCAGGGAGCCTCCATCCACCTAAGTATGAGCGTTCATTCATAGCACGTCAATGGGTCAATATTGCATGAGAGTGGGTGTAAATTGTGTGTGTGTGTGTGTGTGTGTGTGTGTGTGTGTGTGTGTGTGTCTGTGTGTGTAGGGCTGTGTGTGTGTGTGTGTGTGTGTGTGTGTGTGTGTGCATAGGTGCGTGCATACGTGCATGTGCGTTGGTGTAGATGTGTGTGCGCCACCTAATACCCCTACTAAGCCACCTCTATGTGTGTTATGTCCGTTCTTTTCTAAGGTATGCTGTAATTTAAGTCAAGGAATACAGAACAAACACACTTACTGGAGGAAGAGGAATAATTCCAGTGAAACCTATAAAAGACAAAACATCTTTTTAGAAAAAAACCCCCATTGACTAAAACACACGTTCACAATGGATGTCCAACCCCAACTAGGTTGGGTAAGATTACACGATGAAAGGAAAAAGATTGCCACCAACCTCCGGGGACGGTGACGGTTGTACTGGACAGGTTGGCATTGCCCTGAGTCAAATGGGTCGTCACGTTGACAGGGGACTCGGTGAGGATGGTGACGGCTAGATTAGTGGCTCTGGCGCCGTACAGCACATTTGGACCCGAGAGCAGATACAGCGGCTTCTGGCTGGAGGAGAGGAGCGTAGAGAGGAGGAGTGGAGAGTGGTGGGGGAGAGTGGTGGTGGTGATGGTGGTTGGGGAGAGTGGTGGTGGTTGGGGAGTAGGGATGGAGGGGGGTGAGATGTGGGACATGGTGAAGTACGAATCTTAGCTCAGTGGCGTGTCTGGAAACTAAACATGCCACAGGGTCAGTGACGTTCAATACGTCGACAAAAACAGTATCCTCAGTTATCGAATAGTACTGTAAGAGACCTATTAGCATTTGTTCGTTATGAATAAGCAAGACAATACGTGCGTTTCCTCTTCTTTCAAGATAACAGCAATACCCCACTTACCTGGATGACAGTTGAGCCGAAGCAGGTCCTGAAACACACAAACATCCCAAAAGGCACAGTCCCAGGATCCCAAACGAATCCATTTTCCAGCTCTCTGCTATAGTTGGTGTCACTGGGCGAACACCAACTATCCAAAAACAACAACTAACAAACAGCCACTAACAGTGAGTGGCCGGTGGAGATTTTATGTTATCTAGCTCTCGCGTTTGACAGAAACCACACCTACCGACCCAAGCTCGGTTACTCACGACCAGACCCTATCATGCTTCTTCTTGCCCAGGGGTCCAAGACTAAAGTCGATCCCGTTGGGTGATAGCGATACACAGTTTCAGTCTGACATTGTTCCCAAACACACACATACACACACACACACACACACACACCTTACCCCTGGGGCATGGTTCACAGAATAATGACAACTCCCCCATTACAGTCCATTTAATACTGAGACGTTTAGGCACCAATGTATCCTCATTGAGAAGGTGTCTCAGGTGACAGTCATTACCGTGAGGCATACGATACGCAACCTATACACCGAGCATTATCCCATATCAAACAGTTATATCAGTGTTTTATCCTGCACCAGTGTTGTCATGCCCCATTATGGAAAGCACACTGGTTATGTAGAGAAGAGGAAGGTGTGACCTCTTCTTTCACACAGTGACATCAGGGGTCAAGGCAAGGACAAGTGACAAAGGACACTTGTATAGGCTTTTATATATATATATATATATTTGGACAGGCAGAAGAAAATCCCCCAGTTTGTTTGAAATAATGGTCAACATTAACTGGAGATGAGCAAGTCATGCATCTACCTTTTCTAACCAGCAGATGGTGGTATATCCCAGTCAAAAGTTTAAGGGTTCTATTTTGACTGCAGGGTTACAGGGTGAGTGCTAGTCCCAGCCTCTGAACTATGCTCCTGTATGGAAAGGCTGGCTCTGCGAGAGCGAGACTAGGGGAGTACAGGTTCTGGCTGCATTCTGAGGAAACTCCACCAGGTGGTCTCCTCATCCACATGTTTTGATTTCCTTTCTTCAACGCATACAATCCTGAAGAGTCCAACTAACATCCATTACCAACTAGGATTATTGTACCATGACTATGTATGATGTTTTTTCCGCTCTTAAATATTGATCTGCATCATCTTCTGTTTTTTTTCTCCTTTGATCTAAAGTCTAACGGAAACAGCAACTGATCCAATTATTTCAATTTCTGGCCTATACAAGTGCCATTTTAGCCCTGTCAAATTCACCTTCTTGGACACCCCTAATAAGGTCTACTCTTAGAGGGCAGGTCATACGGTGCCTTGGGGAGCCCCTTGGCAGAGGTTGTCATCTTTTTGTGTAAGTGGATAATTAACTGAACATTTTATTTGAACTTTTTAGTACGTAATATTAGTTAGAAGAAAACAATAAGTAATGCTCATTTTCACTTCAGTGTTTATTTCTTTGGCATCACTTTATTTTCACAAAAGTTTTGTATTTCAAAAAGTTAATTTCCAATGTTTTTTTTCTTCTTCAGTGCAGGACTTTGGCCACCGAAGAATAGCCAACACACACACACACACACACACACACACACACACACACACACACACACACACACACACACACACACACACACACACACACACACACACACACACACACACACACACACACACACACACACACACACACACACACACAGCTATATATTTGGAAGGATTATTTTCCATTATAGCCCATCTGTGTGATGTGGTGTGAGGCTTCCATAAGAAACCACTGAAGTCGAACAACCATAATTTTAGCAAAGGATTTGAAAATCAAAATATATATATTTTGACATTATTTTATATACATTTTTATTAGGCCACATTACTAACCACAATCCTTGCTGTGCCAATGGCAGGCAAAAGCAGTTCGATAACACACATGAATCAACATCTCAACGTAGAAAGTGCGGACAAAAGTGCATATTAACAGAGTGCGCATAGAATCACCAGACATGATCATATGACACCGTCCATGGATCACATCAGTTAAAAAGGCATGGCGATAAGGCAAGACGTCGCTGATCTAGTGGCTGACATGACTGCAGTACAGTACTGTCTCATGAGGATGTGACATCAGCACGTACTAACCCAATCATACGGGCTGGCCCTGATAGGGGGCGCTACAACTCAAGGCCAATTCTCGCAGATGGGGCTGTGGCCAACGGACCCTTTTCACAGAGGTGTCATCGTAGGAGAAGCACAGGTGTCGCACATAACACTACTTATTGGTCAGCTCCTTTTATGTACCAGGGCAATGGTAGGAGACTACACTAGTGAAGCTAGGTAGCCTACCGGTGCCCTGGTGGAATGGAAGGAACAGAACCATAATCAGTGTCATGAGTGAAACCTGTGTTTGGTGTCATTTGTCTGTCAGTCTGGATGTTGGTCCGTCCATCCGTTGGTCAGTGGGTGGGTGCTGTTGTCACATCTCAAAGTGGCGGTACATGTTCTCCACGTAGCTCAGCACACGCTGCCAGTCTGGCCCCCCGGCCCTCAGCATCTCCTCCACCGTCTGGGGAAACCGCAACACAATGACACATGTATATATTCTTTACACTTTTCAATAAGCCTAACTGTGTGAAACAAAAAAGAGCACACGTCATGTTTGTATTCACACTACATTATCATTAGCGAAAGACGCACCAGTGACTTTGCGATCCCGACGTTCTCGCCCGTCTTGAACGCCAAGTTAAGGTTCTCCCTCTGTTAAAAAATAAAAATCAATAAAAAAAATAATATTTAGAGTTTGAAAAAGCCCTGAATGGACAGCTGTTAGCTGGTGAGTGTTAGGTGGGTGCGGGGGTCAGACCTTGTCCTCTGGGTCCAGGGTGGCATAGGGGATGTGAGAGGGGAGGTAGGTGTGGTAGACGGCACAGAAGGCCAAGCCGTCCGCCCAGCTGCTACTGAAGTTGGTGAGGTCAATGTTCTGTGGCCCACAAAGTAACAGAAACATCATTGGGTGTAATTTTATTGACGTTATAAAATGTCCCTAATATGTGTTTATCAAAGTAGTTATTGAAACTGATAAAAGTAAAACAAATATATAATAATTTGAAAAAAAAAATTAGAAAAATTAGAAATTTAATTAAATGACCACAATCAAAAATGTGATTGGACGCCCTGAGTGCCACCCCTACGACATCTGGCAGTGGATAGGATTTGAACTTGTCAATCAAGATCTAGACATGAGACGGGCAGTATCTTGGTCAATGACCAGCAAAGAACCTGGACGATTGCGTGCAAGTACATTCTCCACACCACTCTGCAAAAGTACAGTGTTATGTAGTCTGGTGCTCCCACCCCCTGTTATTCTGTACTACTCCTGGACGTCCCTTACAAAAATCAGTCTGAACAGGCCACTGGAGTGAAGCCCATCAACAAATGCATTAAAGGGCTCCCTGTTTTACCACCAGGTTGAGTGTGATTAGCCATTACAAGCCAAAATTGTCATGCGTCTACCCTCTAGTGACATCACAAGTGGGAGTGTTCACCCAGATGTATGATGACTAGATAAGCCTACCAGTTGGTACTGTCCACTGGGTAGGCTGGTAGACCAATCTGGTCATCATACATCTGGGTGGACACTCCCAGTGTGTCACTAGAGGGTCGTGACGTCACAATTTTGAAACGGCTTGCAATGGCTGATTGCACCCACACCTGGTGGTAAAACAGAGGCCCTTTAACAAAATAAAAATAAAATAAAATTTAAAGTTCAATTTTCAATTCAAGCTAAATTCGGACTGCAGCGTTAGGGGGGGACCTTGTATCCTAGAGTGCGGTTCTGACACCAGCGCAGCAGGGAGTTGCGTTTGGATCCCCCATGGCGACGCAGCAGCATGTTGAAGCCATCCTGGGACCTGGGCCACAACAACACACAGGAAGTGAACACAGCTCCCGCTTGACAAAGGGAAATCAACCACAAAAAGGTCCACAATTGGCGATTGTCTTCAAAGCCCACCGACAACGAACAATTATGCTGATCTCCCGAGAATTATTGAATATTTAGATTGGCATCTCGAGGGCTCAGAGAAGAATGTGGCCTGTGTGTGCGTGCATGCGTCTGTGTGCGTGAACTCACTTTGTGGGAGGCAGTTCGCTGAGGGCAGAGTTATACTTGTTCAGAAGCTCCTCACGCTTCCCTAAAAACATGCACAAACGATTCACCACCACAATAGCAGCAACTCACTAACACAATCCCTCTGGGGTTTTGGTTATGCAGATATAAATAAAAGCACACATGTACACACCGGCGTTAGCAGAGGAACTCTCTGGCCAGTCCAAGCCTCTCTGCACCCTGGGTTGGCTTGAGTTCTGAAGAGAGGAAATAACATTGATAAATGTGTCGCTATCCATGTAGAATGTCGCTACGCCACTGGACAGAAGGCAATGCTCTGACATGGTGGATACATTTGGAGCTGGTATGGTAAGGGCACCTTGTTTGTATAGGAGGCCGTGGTGCCAGTGTTGGACTGGGAGGATCCGTTCTGCACCGTGTGGGAGTCCAACGGTAGTGCTATTCTGGAGAGACTTCTGTGACACCCACACAAATAAATACACACACACACACACACACACATACATATATACATATATATATTAGGGCCGGGACTGTAACGCGTTAATTAAGATTAATTAATTACACAATAATTAACGCGTTAAAAAAAAATGTATGCATTTTAATCGCACTTATTTTTGCACCGCGGAACGTTTCTCACTGGATGAGTTTCAGGCGGACCGATTATACTGGAGCACCAACTAGCGTTCATGAGTTCAGACAACAACAAACCACAGTGAACATGAACGAAGTAGCTGAGGAGACCGCTTTGGTTGGCTCCGTGGATGGGACATTTTGTTACAAAAAACGAACGGATGGAAGCGTCGATAAGAGCATGGTTGTGTGCAAGCTATGCAACAAGGAATTCACCGCAGCACATCGAGCCTCAAGTATAGGGTGGCCATTCGTCCGGCTTTAGGCCGGACGGTCCGGTTTTTCAATGCTCTGTCCGGCGTCCGGCGCAGCATCAAGCCGGACGCGTATTTGTCCTCCTTTTTGAGACCCCCCCGCCGGTCATAGGTCCGCCCGCCGGTCATAGGTCCGTGGTGTGTTACGATCGCGCGCGCCCCCCCCCCCCCCCCCGCCGGTCGTAGGTCCGGGGTGTGTTGTTATCGTGCACCCCCCCCCCCCCGTCGTCGGCCGTAGGTCCGAGGCGCGCACCCCCCCACCCCCCCAAAAAAAAAATTACTTCTCGCTGTTCTCAGGTCAAATATTTATATGCGATATATATATAGATATATATATATAGAGGACAGGCTTGAGCAGCCAGGCAAACTGTTTTTGATAGGATTTTTCAAAACCCTGGTTCCACTTCAACTGTTGTGGTAAATCGGGTGATTCTAACAAAATCCTTATACTCAAGTGGCCCCACCGAGCCATGATAAAATTCATTTGGTGGTTTGTGGTTGCATTCACCGGCAACCACAAACATGGTGGTTACCGACTAAATTGTTATCGGTTTTCCATTATAATAGAAAATGTGGAAAAATGTGGTCCCACAAGAAAAATATAGAGGGGATAATTAGTGCACATACACACACTTTGGTTTTAGAAAATATGTTGGTTGTTACGGAAACATGATTATATCGATAAATGATATCAATCTAAATAATGTGTAACTATTTAGCAATTGAGAGTACTCCCCCCCCCCCCCCCCCCCCCCCCCACACACACACACACACACACACACACACACACACACACACACACACACACACACACACACACACACACACACACACACACACACACACACACACACACACACACACACACACACACACACACGTTAGGCTCACTGGAAGATATGGATGGCTATAGCAGACTAAATAAATTCAGGTCAGGTTTCTGTAACTTTGGCGTACAGCGTGCACTGGTACCATCTTTCAGCTCCAACATACACACAGGGCTGTGGTATCTGACAGGTGTCTGATGATGAAAATAAGTCAAATCAATAAAAATAAATACGCCCCACCTCATCTGCAACATCTGACTTTGGAGCTCCTTTCTAGGTAAATAAAATACACATTTGAGATTCTGAGGAGTCTACTTTTGATCACTGATAACCATCTGTTAACAGTTATTAGTGTCACTAGTCCGGTCCAACTAGAAAACTGCTTTAAATTTCTCCAACAAACTCTCACCTGGACCTTTCTGTGGTTCCTGTCCTTCGTGTCTCATTGGATCGAATCATCTCTTTGGTCCCACCCTCATTGGTCACATTTCTTATGTACCTCCTGGCCACGCCCCGAGAGTCTGTTTTAGTCTCCTCCACCTTCGTGACAGCGTTTGGCACCGCCGTTCCATTCAGGCTCCCGTTCTCTGTACCTTCTCGCCCAGGTCCGAGAAGGCCTCTCGTCCTGCCCCTGTGCGTTCCCCCGAGGCCTTCGCGGTTGTTAGTGCAAGAGTCGGGCCTATCCCGGGCCTCTGTGGTAGCCTGGGCCTGTGTGGTAGCCTGGGCCTGTGTGGTAGCCTGGGCCTGTGTGGTAGCCTGGGCCTGTGTTTTGCCGTGCACCTGGGGGACGGTGGCCAATTTCTGCCGACTGTCACTCAGCTCCCCCCTGAGAGTCTCCAGTTGCATGTCAGTCTCCTTCTGCCTCTGGTGAGCGGCGGCCAGCTCCCTCTCCACCTCCTTGTGGGACCCTCGCAGCGCCAACAGCTCTTCCTCTGCCTCGGCCCTCAAGCGGTCTGCCACTGCCACCGCCACCTGGAGGTCAGTCTGGAACTGCAGCCACTCGTTGCGCTCTGTCTGCATGGTGAGAAAACATCGAGTTCAATTTAAAATGCACAACTAAATATTGTCAAGAGTGTAGATCAAAAAGTAGCCTTCTTCATTTGGCTTGCATCATTCAGTGTTTGATTTCCTCAAGGTATTGCATAGTCAAAACATCTTTGGGTAGATGGCCTTCAGGTCATAATTTAATAATGCTATTTTGATCTACTTTATTGAAGAAGGATTGAAAAAGAAATATGTTCACGATTATATCTGATGTAATTACACGCCAATTAGACAGGGCTGCCCAAAAAAAAAATCCTACATCAGACAATGTCATCTCGAATGATCAATTAGCCATTTGGCCACCAGTGGATGGAAAATTTGGAACGAATCAACAGCAAGACCTAGCAAGAGCTGAGAGAAGCAGTGGGGGAGGAAAACGAACTCTAATGAGGCATAGCTGAATCCTGTGCCAAAGGGATCCACTTTAAAGTGAAATATTTTCACAGCCCGATAAGGGGAGGGGGGGCCCGATGGGATTTTTTTGTTGGCCAATGTTATATGCCCGTCGCATCTAATCGGGTAAACACAGCAACTGTAGGACCATTATTAAAAATAAAAAGTGTAATAAACTGTTTTATTAATAGACAGTAACAGTCTCACCATTCTGAAACAGTTATAACAGCATCACATGTATCACTTTTGTGCCAAGTCAAACTAACTAATCAAACAAATCTATCAAACTCCATCAAAGTCTGTTTCTTTGGTATTGTTATCTTAGTTATGGATAACACATCTATCAACCACAACCACACGATATGTTCCCTGATCTATATAAGGCCATGACAACATATGGATGTTGTGCCATGCATCACGTTTAGCAAAGACAAACTGCATAGTAACAGGCATTCGAAAGGCTGTGAAATACCTTAATATCATGTCATAACTTATTCATTCAGACATATGCTTTTGGGTGAATAAGGGCGGCTCCCAATGTACTATATTGGGAGAACCACTGCTTTAGGTCATCCTCTAAAGAAATAGGCCTCAGCAAACAATCGAACAACATTAAAAAAGGTCAGCAGCCAACATAGTAGCAATAACAATCAGCCTTGCCTGCCAGGTGAAGCCACTAACGATGGTTTGTAATGACAAGTGACCACACATTTGAACCAATCAAAGGGATCCATCACGCTTCTTTCACCATACAAATATACTTCCACACAAATACAGCTCATCAGGGCTTGAACCACAATCTCTCTGATCCTGATAAACCGGTGGGATTCATAAAAACCTGCATCGCCTTTATGTGGAAATAACGAGCGGCTCGATTTGGGGAGTGGAGTGTGCGGGGGTGTGGAGTCATGTGCAGCTCCGATGAATTCGTTCACTTTCTCTTTTCCCCTGGACGTGCACAAACCTTGCCTCCGCAGATACGCCACAACATACATCCACAAAGAGCTGTCTGAGCAACGGGTGCCAAGAGGTAAAGCGTTAACAGGCCATTTGTGACACACACACACACACACACACACACACACACACACACACACACACACACACACACACACACACACACACACACACACACACACACACACACACACACACACACACACACACACCTTACGCAACCACATGCATAAATAGAAGGAGAGCGAGTGAGAGAGAGAGCGAGACAGAGCAAGAGAGTGAGACAGCGAGAGAGAGAAAGAGATGTTGAAGGCCTGCACAGGCTTGTGTTGCTGCAAATGTTAAGCCACAGAGAAAGGGAGAGAGCACAGCAGAGGAGTGGAGGCATGAGGAGGGCTGGCAATTAGATGAAGAATGGATAGTGAGGAGGAGGAGAGGACCCTAGCCAAGTCGCTCCCCTTATCTGACCGGCAACTCACAAGACCACAGCTGGGCCCGATTATACTGGACGCGGCCTCTCCCAACCTCCCTCTCACACACACACAGGCATATCATATTTCCATTCTCTCCCCTCGCTCCATTACACACACACACACACACACACACACACACACACACACACACACACACACACACACACACACACACACACACACACACACACACACACACACACACACACACACACACACACACACACACACACACACACACACCTCTCTTTTTCAGCCGAGTGCACAGTCAGGCTAGCTCTCACAGATCCTCAGTTTCAAATTAAAAGTTGGAACAAACTTTCCCAGGCAAAAGAAAAAAACATGCTGTCAGATTGGGTCGAGGTATTGGACAGTGGGGAGCAAAAAGAAGACTCACTCCTTATTTGGGTGAATCGTTCCAACACACACACACACTTTAAGGATCCTACCTTCATAATGTGTTTGTAATCTGAATGTGGAGCCTCGAGCCTAGAGCATGTCTCCTTAAGTAAACATGATCCTTACTTCACACTGAGATAAGGCTCTGTTGATCCACACACACACACACACACACACACACCTAAGAAATGACCTAGTGTCGCACTACAGCCAGCCCAGATGTGGACTCCCGCTCCCACCGACAGACACGCTCATATACACACACTTTTCTGACAATTGCTGGAAGGGAACCAACACACTGGGAGATTTAGTGTGTGTGTGTTTCAACATCTGTCCCTATGAATTCATATACACACCCTGTTCTCCGGACATATACATGGGGGAAAACCCCCATTTCGTCATGCGGCCTTCTCTCCAGCTTTCCACAGTCTCTCCAAAAACATAAGGTCACCAAGACATAAAATATCTCCTCTCGCTCATCCTTCAGCCCATTCTCATGAAATCACAAGACTCACCCAAAAACTATCCAATACACACCCTAACTGGACTTTACACAGACTAGAAGTCCAACTGTCCATTTGCACTGCATTGCACATTTGACACAGTGACCAGGCACACAGACCCCTTCTAATCCTAACCCCCTCCCCCTAGAAGATGAAAATGTGCTGTAAATACTGTACTGTGCTGTAAATACTGTAAATGTCACATTCTTTCGTAATGAAGTATGCAACATTGGGTATGTAGTCCATACTCAGAGTCAGTACATATTGCTGAAAATGTGCTACTTTCCCTGGAAATTAGAAACCCTGATCATTATCATTGGTATTTAACTGTCATGTCATTGTAGCTGACTATGAAGAAAATTAACAGTAAGGTGGTGAAGACGATGGGACAATGTGCTACTGCTGTTACGAGTGTATACCAACTAATCAAACAAGACCAAACTAATCAAAGAGATAAAAAAATATGTATGAGGATGTTAACAAATCATGTTTTCATTACAGACCCTGAATAACCCCAGTAATGCACATGTGCATAGTGCGTCGCTAGCTTATCCTCTGAGGTAGCCCAGATACAGGCATTTGTCTCAGAACCATTAGACAAACCCTGTTAATATACTGAGCCCCACCACAAGCGAATGGCCTCAGACCGCCATCCCTTCCCCTTCAGTAATACATCTTCATTTTGCAATACAATTTGTAGCCAAATTTAGTATGTTCATATCGTAAATGTGGTTTTCAATTGTTTCAGTCTGAAATGTCTACATTATTCCTGAACATGGGCTTCTGAATGCTAATATTATTCCTGTATTATCATGGCCTTGTCTGCAGCACAGCCTCTTGACATAACCATGCCTCAAACATCCCAAAATACAAAAAAGCTTGGCAGATAGTGGTCAGGTTTGAAAAAAATGGAGGCTAAAAATCAGGTATTATGATGATAGTGTAGGACTGTTGAGAAAAGAGATGAGACATAATGTGGAGAATATGAAAAGCAGCATGGTTAGGAGAAAAAACAAAAACAAGGAGAGGCATGTCAAACAAAGTGAGGAGAAAGAGGGGTTGTATTAATGGATAAAAAAGGGGAGATGAGCAGGAAATAAGAAGCAAAGCAGGGAAGACATTGCCGGGTCATTTATTTGTCTTCTGTTTATGTTCTCTTCTTTTCGGGACGAGCCAGGGGAGCGCTACGGCGGAGGGAGCGAGGGAAAGAAAGACGAGGAGAAGTGAAGAAAAACTGAACAAACTAAAACCAGCGACACTTCACCTAACACCCCTCCATAGATCAGTGCACTAATTGTGTTAGTAAGAGTGAGCGCGTGCATGTCCATGTGTGTGTGTGCGTGCATGTGTGTCTTTTATGGCCCACAAACACAACATACACATAAATACTCACAGTGACGCCAAAGCCCTTTCATCACAACTAAATAAAACAAGTTTTGTCTCCTTAACAAATGAACCGCCCCCCCCCCCACCCCCCCACCACCAGCACCACCCACTCACCATGCCTCTCCACAAAAAGGTTCCCAGGAAAGCAACACAGGATGAAGTGGGCTGGAGTAGGGGAGTGGGGGGGGTTGGTTCATAAAATCGAAACAAACTCGCCGAGCAGCAGAGATCTGCCAAGCAAGGGGCCCCAACGTAAACACTGTTTTGGGCTTATTCTTTGTGCCTGGGTTACAGACACCACCGGGGCTACCTCTCTCTGACAACGCATACATCCCCCTGCATACATACATTTGGGGCTGGCTGACGTTTAGCTAGCAGCTCGATCACACACACACACACACACACACACACACACACACACACACACACACACACACACACACACACACACACACACACACACACACACACACACACACACACACACACACACACACACACACACACACGGCTGTGGAATATAGGCGCAAGAGAGAATAACAAGGGAGAGAGCGGTGGGCAAGGCAGCAGTAAGGAGGGGAGAGAGCGAGATGGATCGAGAGATACAAAGATACAGTGATGATGAAGAGAGAGATAGCGAGGAGATGGATCAAGGAGTCAATGATTATGTGCACATTAACACTTGGCATTGCACTCATGGATAAGTGGGGGTTAACTCTGAAATAAATCTATTGGGGGGGGGAGGGGGTTGTATTGCAGCAGCTGCTGCTGGGATCTGGGACAGATCAGGAGAAAGGTTGGAGTCACAGCCAGAATCCTCATAAGGGTGGGCCAGGAAGTGGACAGGAAATTACCATCAAAAGCAATCCCCCCCCCCCCCCCCCCCACCTACTGCTTCTCCAATATCTCTTCTACACAACTCAAAATAAGCACCGCAGGACCCAATGAGCACAGGCAGGATGTCTGAGTCAGACAGAGTCTGGTGTGGGGCCAGGCGTTAGGGGTCAGCCGAAGCAAGCCCGATTCACACGTGGTGCGACAAATTGTTTTAAAACTACATCACATTTTTTCAGTGCAGCCATCACTTAAAATGATTTGAAATTAAATGTAATTACAAATCCCATTCGCCACTGCCTTCCAAATGATAGAGAAAAAAAAGGAAAAGCGCTACTTACTGCGGCACTTCCTACATCACTTCCTGTACGCTATTCCCCCTGACACACAGCTCACCTCGAGGTTTTCCCGCCTTTTTGTTCTCCGCAGACCAAAAGTATTGAGAGAAAAAAGATCCCTGGGGGGGATTGAAGTCATGGGTGGACTGGTTTTATTCTTTACAGGCATATCATTTTCAAAACAACACTTTCAAAAGTGTTGGCAGCAGTGGAAATGTCAAGGTTGGGGTTAGTGTAGATTTAATTATGGAGAAAATAAGCAAATCTTGGTAACCTAGGATTGTTTGGTGCATTTGTCTGCAGTTTACACACTGTTCTGACTCCAGATTTATAAGCTAAAAATAAAACAACACCTTGAGGCTCGGGAGGTGGAAGGCCAGCAAGCGTGCAAGCGAGAGATGAAACTACACTAGACGGGAGAGAGAGACAAGACTAGAGCAAGAGAGAGAGACCAGAGAGGGAGAAATATGAGAGATAATAAACTTGCATGTAGAATATGAAAGGGTTTCCTTCCTTCCTTCCCCTGGGCCTCTGAGGAGCAGAGGACAGGAAGACCTCCATTAGCCTGAAGGAGGGGGGCTTGCATTCCAATTTTCCCTGTGGAAAATGGATGTATATGCGTGTTGGTGTTATCAGGATGAGAGGTTGACCCTGTCGCGTGCACACACACACACACACACACCCCCGCCCGGCTAATGCGTCAGGTCGGCGTGCGCAACACTTCCTGTTTATGGTTCTGTATTTATCCACTGAAGGAAAAGACTTTTCCGGGATGAATATCTGTAAGAATTCAATGCTGTGGAGAACGGAAAGGCATGATATTTTCCATATAGGAGAAGGAAAAAATGTGCACGGATAGATTCAGCCAAGGAATGCACACAGACTTTGCTGATCTTACCTGCAAGTTGTTCCTTAGACTGTTGATCTCTGTCAAAAGACACTTCAGCAACTCTGAGAAGAGAATACACAATGTTGACATGCAGTCAGTGTCACATTT
>JAOPHQ010004278.1:0-82500 GCA_030340625.1 Merluccius polli | reverse complement strand
GAAGGAATCATTTTACGGCTCTGAGTTATAAGAGTGACGATGTTGACTTGTCCAAAAAAAACAAACCAGCAACAACAACGGAAAGAAAGCACATCTTGTCTCGTCAAATGTGGCTTAATCTCTCCTACAAGAACTAATGGAGTTTCAGGAGCGTCATTATCCGTCCCACAACAACAACAACAACAACAAGACTACAGTCAAGACAGCATCTGCGCTATCCCCCATAAGGCCACAGCACGCATTCTCAACCACACTCAGTGGTCTCGCCACAAGCCCACCTGCTGGCTCTGCAAAGGGCAGAGGTGATCAGGACCTATGTGTCCAATAGCAGGGTGGTGGGCGGGTTAGTGGTGGTGGACACTGCAGGGAGAACGGCACAGAATATGGGATGCGCAGGATCCGTCTGGTCATGTCTGGCGCTCTCATTGCTCCTGAGTCTAAAAACAAGATCAGGTGGATGTGTGTGTCTGTGTACTCAAAGAGGAAATTGGCTTAGGCTCTGGGCTCAGGCAGGAAGAGCCTCCCTGGCGTGCATGCCGCCATCGCTGTCTTACCCAGGTGAATTAGGACCCATAATCCACAGAGGTGTATTTATACAGCACTGTTGTTTAGCAGGCTCAACAACAAGCTGCTCTCCAGATATATACACACGGAGAGTAGATACTGGCTTGAGAAGGCAAAGCCAACACTTTACTACTTATACTCTATTCCCCGTGTATTACAATACTTCTGTCGGGTACAGATTGCAGCATCACAGCCACCCCCCCCCCCCCCCCCCCCCCCCCAATCAGACTCTCTTATGCTCCCACAAATGTGGTCACTTCTCTGCAAAAAAAAGCCCAGTACATTGATTTGTCTCTAATCTTCTGGAACCACTGTCTTCCACCATGATGTGTGAATGAGCACTGATGGCAGCCCCATGCCAGTTCATGCTAAATGCCAAGGCCCGCTGATGAATGGCACCTGGTTCTACTTCTCCATGGAAATCAATTGGAGCCACTGGCCAACCCAGTTGCACAGGGATTTCTGCCTGCCATGAATGTGTGTGTGTGTGTGTGTGTGTGTGTGTGTGTGTGTGTGTGTGTGTGTGTGTGTGCGTGCGTGTGTGCGTGTGTGTGCGTGTGTGAGGAGGGGAGGGAGGGTATACAGGAGACATGCCAACCACCATCTGCGTGCACGAGAGCCCCGCCAAGAACCACTTCCCTTTTTTTCACTCAGCCTTCACAAAGACACACGCCACAGACTCTAGATGAAACACGGTCGCTTATTTAAGATCCACTACAAAGTTCTGCGGCGGTTCTAGCTTAAAATCATGATTAGCATATCGGTCCTACTCAGTGAAGTATATAGATACATACAGTATATCTAACGTATCTATATACTATCTAACATATATCTAAAGTGTTTATGAACAAACTCCAAACTGGCTACAGATGGAGGGTTTGTGCTATTTGTACACTGCTCACAGGACTTGACGCTATTTGATCATCGATCTAACACTCTCACATTCCCCAGCCAACACACAGGTTCCAGTTCAGGTATATCCACACCGGCACATCTCAGAGAAAGCGTGGGCCACGTGCGTCCACGGGCCAGCGCCGCTTCGACCCAAGATGTGCACATGCACATCTTACCTGAACCGAAAACCCTATGAGGCATGGACAAACTTGATCCTGACCCAGGCTATTTCATGGGCACTTTCTCGCCAGCGAAGGAGGGCGGTGGAACCTCCATGCAGGCGTTGGCCTGGCGGCTCACATCTAAGAAGGGGGTCCTCTGGCTGACTCCACCCATCATGGCGGCCGGGGGGGTGGTGGTGTGTGTGCCGGCCCACTGGAGCACGCGGGCGGAGGGCCGGTGGTAGAGGGTCAGCTGCTGGGAGCTGTAACCACACATACCGATCCCCAGGGTGCCCATCAGCAACGCCACGCCTGGTAGGGCCCTCTCATCTGGGGGCCGCACAGACACTGGTTGGTAGGCCTGGGTCTGGAGAGAGAGCGAGAGAGAGAGAGAGAGAGAGAGAGAGAGAGAGAGAGGGATAGAGAGAAGAGAGATATATGAACCACCTTTACACACATAGAATAGTGTCATACTGCACTTCTTAACAATGCTTTGATCCAACTCTTGTCAGGTTTGAATACTTAATTAATCTAATCTCATAACTGATTCTGTAAATTTGTCAAAATTGTATTTACACCCTTGCTTTCATTATCTGTCTGTTACATTACTCGTTGTCAAGTGCTGTGGGCAAGATTTGGCATGTTTATGTCCAAAGTAAATGTGTCAACAAGGGTCAATTTGTAGTCTGGTCACAGGACCAAACTGGAATGAAGTGTGTTGTGACATTTCCCCTAAAACATTCTTCCAAAAATAAGCTCACCGTCCCTCCAAACATATTCAAAAGCCATCTTTTCTATTCAGACAAATGACAAATGAGTCTTTCTCCTTGACAAACAAAGATGCCTCGCCCAATTTGAAACACAGGTCATTTCCCTTTTTTGGCCCCTTGAAGAGAATAAAATGTGGTGAAAGGAGGTGAAAATAATACAAACTGTATATTATTCTAATGGTGCTATGTCACAGACGGTTAGAAAACCATTGCTGTACAGCAATGGACTGTTCCAGGCTTAGAACATTGCACTGCTTTAGGTAAATAACCCGCAGTATAAATTAAATGGGACTGGTGTTTGTGAACCGAGACCGAGGAGATGCTGCAATTATGCTGTGAAGTAGCTCAAGCAGATAGAATTGAGTAGAATAGAAGCGGTAACGATGTATCATGCATACCAGGGCTCTACCACAGAGGCTCCAGCAGCGCGACCCCACCAGAGTGAGTTAGAGGAAAAAGTGGCCAAGTCATCTAAACAAACGCCAATCATAAAGTTATGGGCTATGATTATATCCCACAATGTGTTTTATTAGACCTGTTCTGGCCCACCAAACAGGCTGAAACTGCGTGGTCATTTGCCTCTCTTGACCGTGCAGATTATAGTGGGTCAATGCAGACTATTAGTGGTAGTGAGAATACTGGATGTGCATTAGACACACACACACACACACACACACATGTTGCTTGTTCAAGACACTTGATAAGTTTTCATGCTAAGCTGCTTTACTGGATTATTCAATTGAAAAATCAAAAACAGGTAATATAGAGGGCTGGATCGAACCCTTTTTTTCTGTTCTCCTTTTGTCTCCAGATATCCTTAAGATTACTCAGGTCAGGTGTATGTCAGGGTGGTATAAGATTACATGTCATGTAACATGACACTATAACATCAAGACGCAAAGGCAACATGATCATTTCCCCCTAGCCAAGCCTAAGGTGTGCATTTGCTGAGGGCCTGGGGTCTCATGTCTGGAAGTGGATATAATGAATGGCTTTGAAAGGGACGTTGAAAAATGGCAGCATTAGACCAAGCAAAGCAACCTCTCTGTGTGAGGCATGCAATACCCATAAGGACTGATCACTCTGCCCTCCCCTCTATGGACCCTTTTCACAGGTCATCAATAGTAGGGTAAAGTAACTACCCGTTCCTGTCATTTCAGGTCGGTTCTATTCATGTCAGTCGTAGCGCCAGCATGGTCAATGTATATTTACTTGACTAGTTGGGTCTATACCGGTGCATTCATTGCCATACCTAAATCAAACGGACCCATAATTAATGGTATGAGGTACACAGTACACCTGGTTTTTGCTACTGTGAAAAAGGCCCATTAAAGCCTTGCCAGCGACACTACATCAATGCGCCAGTCTAAAGACCATCCCATTTGCCAGGGACTGCGGGGGGGGGGGGGGGGGGGGGGATACCGAGGGGCAAAGAGCATACCGAAGGGCAAGTAATCTAGACTTGGTCCTTGGCATGTCAATATCCTCAAGACGTCTCTGTTTGAAAGGTACTGCTGAATCAAAACAAAGTGTAAAGTGCAAAAGCGGGTGCTTCAAGGTGCAATTGCCTTCTTCATTTCCTTTTCTAAAGATCACGGTTAAGAACAAGTAATTTCTGACTCAGCAGTCCATCGATGCTTTACCTGGGGAGATCAGGCAGGGCGTTTACAGTGAGGAGCCGCCACGCAAGACACAAGCAGCTGACTATGCACTACTTGCCAATGCAAGTAAAGTACTATTTTTTTAAGAGAGAAAGAGTTCAGTCCTGGCCCAATCTTACCTGCAAAAATCTGAGGTAACCTGGAGTCAGTCGTGGCAGTCGGAAAAACATGTTGATGGAGTGCGTTCTTCAGCCCCTTTCTAAGTTCCTCTACCTGGATCCCTGGGATCCACTGACAGAGGGCTCTTTACTGGCCTTTGTGTGTGTCGGTGTGTGTTTATTTGTTGGTGTGGACACCTCTACCTGTAGCATGTACCTAATACAGGACAGCCTAGGCAGGTCAGCTTTATAACATCACCCTCTGGTATTGCATAAGACATAAACACACAGGCAGCAGGGGGTAAGTGGATTACAGGAGGTTGGCGGGGACACAATGACAACAGCATAAGCAGACCGGGAAGGCAGAAGGCAGCACGCTACTTTGAGTGTGTGTGTATGTCTGTGTGTGTGTGCATGTGATGCATTGAGGAAGTACTAAAATCGGGCTATTAGCTATCAACTCATTTTATTGTGTCTTGAGGTATGGCAAAGTTTAAAGATGATTTTTATTGGCACTTTACATTCTAATTAAAGTCCATGATGGCACTGAAATAAGCAGTATAGGTGACTGCACAGGAAGTTTAGAGGAGATAAACACAACGGTAAATAAGGAAAGAAAAGGCAGGTGCTACCTTTGTTTTTTTTCTTTTATTCGTATAGTCAATGGCAAAAATATTTAACAAATCTGAAATCTGCAGACGCCTCTCGAAAGGTTGCCTCAACAATACTTTTCATTGTTAGTACAGTTGTATTCATGAGAAGAATTCAGTCTTTTATTTTACTTTTATAAACTCGAGGAATGTATGCAACACCAGAGTCCTTTGTTTTCAGTCACCAAAGTCTAAATGTCACTGATGGGTCCGATTACCTCTACAATGAACTAAAGCCGGGCTACTAAAACTAAAGGGATTGCAATAGTACAAATACAAAGACTAGCTTGAATCTGAGTCAGTTGATTTGGGCTTTAACACCCTTTGAGACGGACGGGGTAGCCTTGGGGTGGTGAGACCTTGAGCAGTCCTCATAATGAGGCGGGTTGGTTGAGAACAACTCCCTCGGTGGACGGGAAAGCAATTCTCCCGACGAGCTACCGACCAGACCTTTATCTCAACATCACTGTTAGCGGGGAAACAAAGCTGACCTCACACCTCAACACTGAAATATGTGAGGCCACGGCAACATATTCAATACCTCGCCGTACAACTGAAACACTGTGGTGAAAACCATGGAATGTACATTTCTGTTGCTTCAAAGGTCTTTACATAATCAAAACAATAAAAATAGAAAGAATATAACTGCCCTTAAACCACCGAAAACAAACAAAAAGAAAAGTGTGTGCCAATCACGACAAAAAACTGTGGTGAACTGATACAAAAAATACATTCAAAGCATTTTGGGGTAATGAGGTTTGTGTCCTTGCCCCTGTTGGCTATTGTATCCAGAATGAGACCATTAGCACCTTTGCCAGATGCCCAGCATCTGGCGGTGGGTCAGAAACTCAACGCAGTTCACAAATGGTGGCCCCAAATCTTAAGTTTCCACTGCGATGTTTAACACAGTCTAATTATTGCTAATTGTTGCAGTTAGCTTTAAACTTACAAGCCGTGTAACTCAAAAGACTATTCCTCTCAAGTATGCTTTGTGCAAGACGGGCATCCTTCAGGCATTGAATGGCACTGCCAACCCTGGATAATCGCCTGGCCTTCTACTGACCTCTTCCCTTGGCAACAGGCTCCCATACACAGCTGTCTTATTAGATTAGACTATTGTGACAGACCAACAGGTCATGTGTCTGAGCTGTGATCTCCTGGGAGGTCGTTTACTAGTCTTTGTCTTTCAAGGTGTCCCGATGCTGAACACATTCCTTATAGGTGCGCACACGGTTCAACGGTGTAAGTAAGCAAGTAATGTCGCTCGCTAGGTTATAACTCATATGGATGTCCCAAATGACATTCATAACATCATCAAAGTTGTTTTTACGGAGGACATGGAAAGTTTCCATTGGTAATGAAAAGGCACATTTAAATTTAAAGAGCTTCATGATGCACCCACTTGAATGGAAATGGGCCTTGTGAAGAGTCGATCTAAATGACAAGCTACCCAGTTAGCCGGTTGGTTTTAAATGTCATGACATCTGCAGTCTGGGTGGCTCTTGAAACACAAGTGACATTTGGTTTTCTGGCAATTAAAGGCCGATAGAGTGTGATGCTAATAACAATTAGGCATCTCATTTGGACTGCATCAACCACTTGGTAAAAAAGAGAAAGTAAAAACACTGGAGGTGACAGCTTGGTCGATAAAAACTGTAGTTTAATTGCGGTGGGAGAAAAGATTGGATTGGGCCAAGATGTAGGGGACCTGATTTTTCAGGACTCAAATAGGGAGAGGACAAAGATATGGATGGTACCAAAATGCAGGTGTTTATTTAGCTAAATGTTTGTTTAGGTCTTGCTAAATACATCGAACAGAGACTGACGGGAGACTCATGTATAAAAAACATGGTCAGCAACATCTTCACGTTAAAAACAGTCACTTGTAATTTCATACTGCTTGAATTTCTGATTGGCTCAAATTGGCATTGACATGTGAAATCACTTGGCAGTATTCAAATCCAATAATACATTATGTATTGCGTTCTTCCTAAGGATTGGTATTGTCCTCTCTACTCATGTCCTTCAGAAACCTCTGCATCTCGGTCTCACAGCCTTGTGGTCGTCTTTTCAGACAGTCACTCCTTTGTATCTCTTTGCATGGGGAGAATCTCTGTGATCCAGTATCTGAACAGTGGGACAAAGGCAGCAGTATCATCTGGGGGAAAAACAAGGAAAAAGAGAAAAAGACAAGCAAGGATGAGCCAGAATTGGGATAACATCGCTGTCAGCAAGCATCGCGTTCTCTGAAGCCAGTGTGGGGGGTGTTGCTCATCAGAAGAACTCCCCTATAAATCTTTTGGCTGCCAATATTTTCACAACTCATGTTCTTTAATCTTCTCATATTCACACCCACGCTTTCTACTCATGCATGTGTACAAACACCATCATTAATGTTTCTCCATCTCTAGTCTCTTCCCAAGGCAGACTTACTCTTCTAATAAATACATCAAACGAATCCAATGTGGCCAGAATCCATTTTTGATGTTTTATTCCCCCACTACAGCTCATGAAAAGGAAGAATAGAAAGCAGTAGGACGGTTGCATGAGGGATACTTCATGGGTGAAACTGGAAAACAGAAAACCTTTATAGAATATAAAGGTTTTCTGGTTATCTGTGCTACGCATGCATGCTGTGGTCAACTGATTCAGCCTGTCATGGTGGAGAGTGAGTGAAAGATGCTTTCGTGCGGAATTGAATATCGATTCTGTTCACCCAAAAGGTGGGTTGCTCATGTGCCATTGCATAGTGGCTGCATTACAAAAACTTTGTTGTCACTGGTGTACGACTGGTGAAATATTAAACTATTTTGCAGTGCTGCATTGCAGTAAGTCAAACTGAATTTAGGATGTCAATGAAAAATGATTATCCATAGACTTCTCTTAGCATAACTGGGAAGGTAGACAGGAAAAAGGTCAGTATAGCTTGAGATTCATTGAATCCTGAATCCTCCATATGACAGTAAAATGGCTCTGATTGATTTGCCGTCCTAGTCTCTTTTCTTTAGCAAGTGTATCAGGTAAAAAGGCATTCTGTTTGTTTCACATGTACATGCCCAGATTTAAAGTGTCAATCTCTAAGCTTATCATAATAAAATATACCATAACTATTTTTTGACGCTTGAATCATTTTAACAATTCGAGCAGTTTGATTATGCACACACCTTTTTTAAAACAATAACTGCCTTTCCCAGAACATATCCAACATGGTATCCATTGGAAAGAAGGAGGCAGTGGCAGAAGATTTTGAGGGAGGCACATTGCTTTATTAATATTATTTTGAGGGTTTTTGAGACATCTTTAAGACCTTTGTCTCAATGACTTAAATACTTTCACCATTATCCATTAAATGTCATGGCCCAGCGGTTAACATTTAAAATCCACTGCCATTTCCATTTTTCAGGAACTTATTTGGACGCTTGAGAAACAGTAAAGCGGTAAAACTAGAGCAAGCTCTATTGTAGGCTCCATTTACGTAAGGGATAGTACTGCGCTAAAAGAAACGTTAATAACTGTCAACTTGGACCGGACTCGGAAAGGACTACGTTTAGAAAACTTCCCCGTTGTCATGTTCTTACTAAGATAGTCTCTATGTACTGGAGTAATAAGGAAACGTTGCCATGTTGTTACCAAGATCATCTCTATTTACTGAAGTAATAAGGAAACACTGCCATGTCGTTACTAAGATCGTCTCTATTTACTGGAGTAATAAAGTAACGTTGCCATGTTGTTACTAAGATCGTCTCTATTTACTGGAGTAATAAGGTAACGTTACCATGTCGTTACTAAAATCGTCTCTATTTACTGGAGTAATAAGGTAACGTCTGCATTCCCTATGAATCTCATGTTAACTGACATTAGGCATTCGTCAGACCCATATATTTCTCTGGTCATTTGCCGTTTGTATCAAGGAACACCAAAAGTAGTGAATTTCTAAATTCTACGCTCTTCAAGCTACCTCAACCAAGCTACCTCAACCAAGAAATACTGACCCACTTATGAACAGCTGCACTTAAAAACAAAGAATGTTTCAACAGACATAAGTACGGCCATGCTGATTGTAATAGCCCGAAATCCAGTCAGCCCACTAAATAAATACATGAATAATGTGAGCGTGCACATTATCTACACACACACACACACACACACACACACACACACACACACACACACACACACACACACACACACACACACACACACACACACACACACACACACACACACACACACACACGTGCACACACACAGGGGAATTCCCTTCATTATTTCAGACCAATCACATAGCATCAGAGCTATGTGTCCCCAGGTGAGTAACCATGCCAGCATAACTATTTCAATAGCTGTATATAATAGGTGTATGAAGCCAGAGAAAGGAGGGCAAGCTGAAGCATGCAATAATAGAGCTCAGCTGTGAGTGTAGCAGCTATTTCCAATTAAGGGCAGGTATGTAGCCAATATTAACAAGCCAGGACTGGTGTATATCCAATATTGGCAAGTATTGGCAGCATGTATGCAGCTACTACTGGCAAGTCAGGACAAGTGTGTAGCTAAAATTGGCAACTCAAGGCAGGTACGTAACTAATATTGGCAAGTAGGGGCATGTATGGATCCAATATTGGCAAGTCAGGGCAAGAATAGAGTTCCAATTGGCAAGTCAGGACAGGTATATAGTTACTACTGGCAAGTAAAGACAGGTAGGGGTGGATGTAGGCATGTGGGGGCATGTAAGCAGCACAGGTGATGAACATATATGCAACAGAGTATGTGTGAGTACTGTACATAATACTGACTGCTCCAAGTAGGCGGGTCACAACATCTTTTATACCAACCGACCTGGAGGCAGGGGCGAGGTGCTGTGGATATCCTCCAGAGCCTGGGCCAGCTTGCCAGCTTCTTTGCGCTGCACGAGCCCCATGAGGTGGGTGAGCTGCTTCAGGACTGATGGAGAAGCGCTTCCGTCGACCACGTTGCTCAGCAGTTTCTGCACCGCTGCGGTTGGCAGAGAAGGCCGGTCTGGATGTACCGAGCCTGGAGGGAGAGAAAGGACAGCAAAGGGCGTAGTATGTGAATTAGTACAGTAAATGTCTGTCACATTTTAGAAAAATATCATAACCAATATAGGATTAAAGGAAATTGATTAATGAATCTGACATATAGACAAACTGATGATTATATGATGTTCTAGAAAATTCCAGGGCTGATCATCCAAAATAGGTATACACATATTTTCTGATATGGTCAAAACGTAACACAAAACATCGTCACCTAAGGACCTTTCAGAAAAGTCCTACATGCCAAATACTCACTGTCTGACAGATATATCTCCATGATGCTGCTGAGGAACTGTGACACCTCATCTGTGCTCTTTCCTTCCTCCTCCTCCTCCTCCTCCTCCTCCTCCTGGTCACCTTTTTTCTGATAGGTGAACTCCAGGGCTGAGGTGCGAGGCACCAGGCCCAGCGAGCGCAGCTTCTCTTTGTGGCGTTTCTTCTTCAGCTTCCTCCTTTTGTTTTTGCTCAGGTGATCCCCACCACCACCATCACCACCACTCACAGATGAGACACAGGAGTCTTGTGTGAGGTGATGGAGTTCACCCACTCTTGTTTCTCCATCAATGGAGGAATGTTCGTGGAGGCCACACCTCTTTTTACCCCTTCTTCTTCTGCGTTTCCTGTGTTCTTCGCACTGTCCATCTTGGTCTGTGTCGTCGCTGCTCTCTGCTGTGGCAAAAAGAATAAAAAGGTTTTTGGACATGACTTTTAGTTGTCACCTTGTCTTGACTTAAAATGGGTGCATTGTGTGTGCACTATGGATGCATTAGAGTGCCTGTCCGAACTCAAGGAAAATAGCTTTTGCATGTCATAAGACTAAAGCCAAAAGCATATGGACAATTTTGCTGTAGAAAAGCCATTGCAAATGTAAAAACTGATATGAATAATAGTATTACAAGTCGGCAGTATTTCTTTTAATAAATCACACCTAAAAAAAAACTGTACAGCATGTTAAAAAAGTGTATAAAATGTAATTCATCTATGTTTAATTAAGTCTACAATGAACTGTGAATATGATGACTCAAGCCTAAATGTGTGCTTTGCAGAGACAACACTCTTGTCAGCTTGGATGTTTTTTTTTCTACCTTCTCACATCTCCAGCGTCTCTCTGTAAGATCTCAGAGCCCCTGAGGGTTGCAAGGCAACCACCCTTAGCCTAAACGTTAGTGGCAGACTTGCCTTGCACCAGGAATTATCAGAACAAAACAGTTGAAAAATCTTAAAAACTGCAGTTCTGTTGGTAGCGATGGCTTGTTTCAGTGCAAGCTCGTTGATACTTACTTTTAATTATTTAAAATAGCTCTGTGTAGATAATAACGTAGCAACAATGTTTTCCAAGCAATTCTGGCACATTCGTAAATGGCAGTGAATTTAAACACGTCATCTACTCGATCTACTCTTGCTGTCATGTCATGGATGATTAAGATGTTTTATTTTCCAGAGCATTTAAAACATAATGTATTATTTAGAGTGAATTGAATTCAGTCCTTAAATGCAGATGGATTCAATTAAATATGTAGAGGAATAATGCATGGACATGTCCTTGTTTTGTATCCAAGAGAGAGAAACGCTATTTTAGGCTGGAGCACACCACTTAAGACAGCTACATCTGTCCCACAGTAGTGGAAATATCATGGGCTTTGAGCTATTTTACACAGTCTATGGCTTTGAGCCAAAAATAGACCTGGCTCCACATCTCGGTACGAGGTCTTGAAATGTTATTTTGTCTGTAGTCTCACAATTTTTAAAAGTCTGATGGCAGATGAGTTCAAATCCAGGTCAACGGGGCGTTTCATTTTCTTTCACTTTGAATGTATTTCGACCAATCATGTTGCTGGGGGTGGAGATATGTACTGCAGACCGGCGGAACCACAACAAACATGATATAGCTGACCATTAATCTCAGATCCAGAAGAGGACTGATAACTAAAACGATAGAATCATCTCCCTGTTGTTGCTATCCCTCCTTGGCCAACAGGGAACGCAAACTCGGGCCGGCTGGTAAACTAAACTTTTCCCGTAGCAGGTGGGAAGACAAGCAAAAATGTCCTGTCTGGACTCCAACGTCCTGAGACAAAGTGTCTGCAAAGCTTTAAAATCAAAACTGTGTAGTAGTAGCCACAGTAGAAACACATTTTTTAAAATCGTCTTCTGAAATCTCGATCTTGCACTCGCGAATGAGTTTACCTTCGGATAAATATATCCGTAACAAAACAGGAAACACTGCGCAACTCCTCCCCTCACAGTGTCTGGTTTCTGGGCCCAGGAGCTGTGCAGTCTCCCCCCAGAATTTTGGCTATAGCATTGTCGAACTTCTGGATCCAATATTATTTTGTAAGTGATTATGATGCACTCTTATTGTGCTATACAGGTGATTGTTGAAATCACAATCAGCAGTTGACAAATGCAAAAAGAGAATATTATTGGAGTCCAAAGAAATAAATAAAAAAATGTTAGGGCCAAAAGGTTCTTATAATGAGAGAAATACTGAGGCCTAAAAGAGCTGATATAGAGTTTGAACCCGGTGAGTAATAAACATTATAATGCACATGGCTATAATTTTAGGTATTTTCTGCCAATATATCCTAAGTACACACAGCATGAATGTTTCATGACGTCAATTCCCTCTGCTAAACCAGTGGAATTAATGGAGGGAGTAAATACTAAATTCAGCACACATTCATTATTTTTTATATTTTGCATGTTCCACCCACAAAATCACTCACCCTGAACATAAATCAAAAATGGAATCCATTTGCATCATATAAGGTTGTGCTGATTCAAGCTAAAAAATAGCCACTTTGATTTGGACAAGTACCAGGGGCTGGAGTCATTCAACTGGTTAACGGTTGAGGTCCATTTCAGCAACTTAAAGAACAAACTATTCCGCACTGCTTAGGTGGGGTTGGAAAAGAGCATCCCCTACAAGTCACACTAACATCCTCAGGAGACTCTGGAGAATCTCTGACACGGTAAATGGCGCCATAACTCCATGGCGGGCAGAGGCACGTCATAAATGTAAAGATTACGACGCTCTTACCAGCTGCTTCCCCGCCACTATTTATGCTCTCTGGCTGGGGGGGTGTGATGGACGCCCCCTGGATGCCTGCCTGGTGGTCTGCAGGAGGTGGCAGGACCGTGTAAACCCGCAGGCCTGGATCAGCGGTGCTGGATAATGACTCTCCATCATCTAAGACACAAAGAGAGGTATAGAGGGGAGGGTTATGAACCATATTCTGAAGGAGGTGGGAGAACATTACCTTTAGTGGCACTGGTGGCGCAGGAAAGTGATTAGTGTAAATTGAAGCAGTCTTTCTAGGAATTAATTAAGTGTAGTGTGTGATGTGCAAATGTCATGTAGGAATGAAACAATCTTTAAATGACAGTTACAGGCACAGCGTATACAATGTAATGTTGTCACTAATAAATGTCTTATCTGTTGTGCCTGTGCACTTTATTTGTTTCATCGTGGGTGAATGACAAACCTTCTCTCGATTCCTTGTATGTCTGGTACATGTGAAGAATTGACATTAAAGTTGACTTTGACTTTGATGTTGGGTTTACCTTTGACTGGTTTCTGAAATGTCTTTCTCTTCAGAGCTGGTTTGCTGGCTAATGTCTCAACAACATGAATAGGCTGAGGCTTATTTTCCTCTGCTGGAGCTTTAGGGTAAAGCTTGTGGAGGACCTTAGATTGAAATACTGAAAGAAGGAAAGGAAAACATGAAAACATAGCATTTATTTATTTTATCCAGCTTTACTGATGTATTCAACGTACATTTGCCAAATGCATTACTTTGGCTAGGCGACAAATAATATAGCTCCTTCAGAAAAAAAAGTTAGAGCAAGTATAGATGTCCTAGTGGGCGTGTACTATGGGCCAACTTCAGCAGGTAGCACGTGTGTTTGTTTACAACCAACGCCACGCGAGACTACGGACTACGAGACTTCGGATACGTGATTAGCTCACCAGCCGCGGCTAACGCGGCGGCGTGAATGAGCTCACCCGGGTGGTGAATGAATGAGCTAGTGAACGAGTGAAACACTCACCCTCTCTCCTTCGTGCCATTTTCAACGGTCGCAGTTTTCAAACGCAACTTTTACATATGCACCGCGAGACAAGGAGAAGGATGCGGCGGCTGGGTGGCTAGCTAAACAAGCTAGCGAAAGCATGGCTAAAACGTAACCACGTGTTAAATAAAGCATTAGGGTCACAGGACGGATACAACACGCAAACATAAGGGGCGGCCGTGGCCAACAAAGTCAAATCGCCATCCTTCCTGGCAGCCCATTAAGGCGCATTTCGCACTCTTTCCCAAGCTAATAAGCTACGGCAGAGGTTAGACGAAAGGGGTACGAGTGCGCCCCCTGCGTCCAAGTCGAGTTACTACACTAACGGCGCTGCCGCGCATGCGCACACCGAGCCGAGCTCAGGGGAAAGAGGCTGCTTTGACAGTAGCGCATGGGAAGCGCGGTGAGAATATCAAGTAGGTGTGCCGCCTCCCCCACATCTCCTCCCCCACCCCCCCCCCCCACCACCACCACCATGGGCTCAGCATCAGCACCACCACAGCATCATCCGACTCACTCGCTCATATTGGCGCACTCTCCAAACTTGGCCCGGGACCTCCGCGTACCGCCGGGCGTGTGAAGGAGGAGGAAAGTGCCTATAGGATGTCAGCTCTGAAAAAGGTAAATACAATAAAAGACTACTCCCTCGTTTCACATTGTGCATCAATAGATATTGTTTGCTAAAATTATTATTATTTTATTTAAATAGCATCCCGACGATTTTTGTGTGTTTATTGTGTGTTTCTTATTAATATGGGTGTTGTTTTGGACTAGGGGTGGGTTTTTTTAAATTTATTTATTTATTCTCCCTGTTGTGGTTTTGAGCCATACCGTTCATACTTCTTAGTGTATGAGTTGCGGTAACAGTCAAAGCAATGCTTCTGCCTTGCAGTGCTTCAAATGCTCCAGTGCCACATACAACTATAGAGAGAAACATGGAGGAGATGCATGCAAAGAGACATCCACCCATTGACACTGCTTCTCTCGTAAATAGTGTAGGCAATACTACACATAACTTTTCAGACCTGAACAAAAATATCTCAAAGGGAAAGGTTAACATCTCAATGAATTGCCGTGCCGGGGTGGGGGGGGGGGGGTTGTTCTTGGGGTAGCTTGTCACATAGCTGCTCAGGCCCATGTTTTGTAAAACTAACCCCGAATGAGCTGTTTAGTTTGCCCTTGTCTGACAAAGCCCACTGTCAACTCCTCACTTGCAGTGGCAAAGTCCACTGCAAGTGAATGGCCATGTGCAGTTTGGGCAGCTGACGGTGATATCCTTGGTTGATGACACCGTACAACAACACACTTGCTCTGAAGCTAACATTGTGTGTTTGTTGATTAGCCTAATTCAGTTATGCAAGTTTATTTTTTCCTGTAAGTGGGGTTGATTACTGCACGGCAATCAGGCATACAGTGTTTGTTTGGTATGATGCAGGATCAGAAATGCATGTCAGCGGTGGTGACTAGTGCTTGCGTAAGACCCTCGCCACTGCCATTGTCCCATTGTGAAGGCGACGTGCATTCTTTACCGTCCACACAATGTAATCGCGTATTGAAGTGTTGATGTCTTCCGGTAATGGTCCTGATTGAGCATGAAAAACAAGCAGAGTAGAAGTTATGTGAAGTCAAGCGCCTGGCTGCTTCACCCAGCAAACACACCGCTCTCACACTGAGTGTCAAAGTGCAGGCTGTCGGCTTTCACATGGTGGAACATCAAAATTGCAGAGGTGCTAAAAATAAAATGTTCATTGTGATTCCTGAAAAGCTAAATTGAGTTATTTCTGCACCCCCCCCCCCCCCCCCCCACGCACACAACCATACACACACAAACCTCCTCCCCCACTTTTGCAGACAGACACACACACAAATAGTCCCCCCCCTCCCCACCACCACCTTCCTCCTCCCTCCAAAACATCTCTAGCTTGTGCCTTTATCCTCCTAGACAAAATCTTGATGAATAAAGCCAATAATAACATAAAAGGCGTATTTTTAGACTCGTCCCGCGTAGTGAGCCGGTCGTTTTCTTAAATGACAACCAGCTGCGTGGGTGACGATTCCAGTGGCTCCGTCAAGCGCTTTGCTGCAGTCGGAAAAAAAAAGTCAAACATGAAAACTGCATTTTCCAGGGCTGGGAGTTTGTTTAGTGCCCAGGATTTGCTGTTCATTTATTATGCAGGCGCTTTGAGATGGGCCGTCACAGTGGAGGTTGGGATAGGTAATTGCAAAGCAGCGTCAGAATTGTCCGTCGAATGAGGTCAGAGGTGAGGAAAGGCTTTTTGGGTCCGTGAGTTTGTGTGTGTGTGTGTGTGTGTGTGTGTGTGTGTGTGTCTGTTTCATGTGTGTTGATTAATTGCGTATATCATCATGTGTTTGTATAATAGATAATAATTGAATAGAATAGACGGCCCGTGAGTTTTGAAATTCCTCCCCATCAGTCCTGGGTGGGAATTCTTTACCTTGTCCTCCTTGATTTTATCTTTCCCAATTCCATTCTAGCTATGGTTTTGCAAGCACATGTGCATGAGAGGTACGCGTCTCTCCAGGCAAAACGATCGCATGTGGGCCGGTGACAGCTGTTTTGGTGCTGCTGTGTCTGTCATCCCTGCAACCCTACAGGCAAGACTCTTACTGGATCTTAAACAATACCTCACGCCCACCAGCAGCCCAGATGGCTAATTAAACCGCATATGATGATCTTCGGTGATCCTTTGCGAGATGGAGAATTTATTAAAATCTTCGCTAAACCTGTCATGTCATGCTACCAGGCAATGTGCTTACTTATGAAAAGAGGATTGCTTATAAAACAAACTGCTTAGCGATGGGTTGAGGATGGGTGGGGGGGTGTTGAATAAGTGTAAGAATTTAAGGAGAAATTAGCTGCTTAAATTAGCTATTTATTCCTTCTAATGTCATCTTATGCGCGTCTGCATGAATGGAAGTACAGACACCAACTCAGTCAGTCACTCAAACACGCTCGCACGCACGCACACGCACGCACACGCACACACACGCACACCACACACACACACACACACACACACACACACACACACACACATGCACAAGGTTGCCATAATCCTGTGCTTTCCCAGACGAAACGACCAGAAGCGACAATGTTTTTTCTCCTGCTCATAAATTGGCCTTTTGACATGTCAGCACACCGACACTTACCTTTGATTTAGCGTTGCTGTGAACTTCCATCTTTGTCCAAGAATTCATTAAAACAAGTCACAGTGCCGCTCCGTCCCTACAGCCATCACAATGTGCTGCTGAGTCTTCAGCTTTTCCTGACTCCGCTTTATTAAACAGCAGCGGTGCAGAGGAGGTGAACCAACCCCTACATGCACAAGGCTTTCCTCACAATGAAATCCTCTAGAAACTTTTGTTGACAAAGATGTTTTAGGCTAAATAATGCAGACTCATAATAGGGATACGGTCTGCTGACTAATGTAACTGACTCATTTCATAGTGATTTTTATCCTATTTTTGTATAGCTTTTGAGATTTAACGTCTAAGCAGTATAGACCTATAGACCATTGGTGATATAGATTTGATATTATGTCTATATCACCGACGATGGCCTATCTAGATGCCAGTCTAGACCATCCATCCAGCAAACAACCCTTTATAAGACAATACTTGTAAGTAAAATTTACACAAAAAACAAAGTAAAACATTGTTTTCCTAGGTTTTGTCTCGTATAACAACAATGCTGGCCATCCTTTTACATGTTGAAGCTCTTCATAATTGGTTAAGACATTGTTTAGCACCACATCTGTGACGATGCATTTTCAGCACATGCGGTGTGAAATTGTATCCTCTGCTCTCTCCTCCTTCATATCTCCCCCTACCCTAACCCCGCCGGGGCCCACACTTTTTGAACAAATGAAGCGTGTTCATTGCAGATAAAATGTGTTGCTGATACTTTCTGGTCATTAATTCCCCCCCCCCCCCCCCCCCCCTAATCCTCCTGTCTTACACACCTTCGTACTTAGTGCCCCTTGTTCATATCTGTGTTTCCCCCTGACTGTCACACTCATCATACTTGCCTAAACTATCCCACCTTTAAAATAATCTGCCTTCATCACAGGCCTGCGGAGGAAATTCAGAAGATGGATAGAACTGCTCTATCATGAATGTAATCATTCAATGTGCGTGTGTGTGTGTGTGTATTTGTTCCAACAGGCGGGTGTGGGTTCTGGTGTGGTGCGGGGAGTTGTATGCCAAGCTCATTCATTCATCAGTTGAGGCGGGGTACTGGCTTCCGGCAGGCCAACGTCACACAGTCCTTCTTCCGGCGTTGTGCGTTCGCTGCGCTAGCTGGCGCCTCAGCCTCAGGTTGCATCATTACAGACTCCATTAGCAAGCTGCCGCCTCCATCTGTGACATTTTATTCAATCTTAATTGTGCAACCATTAATACGAGGCCTTTGATCACAGCGTGGCACTAGTGGAAATCATCGGCGGCCCGCCCATGTCAGCCACGTTTTCATCCCAAGACATTACCGCTGAGAATGTTTTGGAGGAAGGCGCCGAAGTGCCGGCTTTTTAGTAGCTGTTTGCGTTGCAGCCAGCGACAAGATTTGATCATCAGAGATCTCATCGGTTCATGATGTGCTTTCTGAAGCCTTCTAAAAGGCTTCATGGGCCCAATGCTGTTCTCATCTCTTCTACATTTCGCAAACCAACCAATGGGCCTCGGTATATACAGACTTCTTTAAATAGACTCCGTCAATGAATCGGTCCTGAAATGTTTTTTCCTTTTTTTTCACGTTTTCACCCTCGTTTCCCGGAGCATGTTGGAAGCGACTACTCTGTATCCAAGGCAGCCCTAATTTCTTCCTGTCTCCATTGTCCTCGAACTAAATGGTCTAAAAGCGCGTACGTACAGCCCTGCCATCAAACCCAGCAGTCGACGGCCCCTCGTGATGTAAAAATGCGATTGCGGCAGTGTGTGCTTTTCTTTCAACGCAGATCCGTTCCCTGGCTGACGACTCTTTGATGGCACGCTGGCCAAAGAACGTTCAGTGGCGAGATTAATAGAGAGGCGTGAGAAAACTGCCCTTGTCTCTGCCGTGGGAAGTGTATTTTATGGACTGGGAGCTTGATTGGTGCAATAGACCGAAAAGTCTTCCTATCCGCTCGAGGAAGTGGCGGGGGGGGAGGCGGGCGGTAGGGAATCAAGCTGACTGCTCTTTGATTACTTTTCATCACGCCGTTCTGTTGTCGGTACTTAAACTATGATTGTGTGAATTTTTCTTTGATGTACTTGGATAATAAGGGAGAATGCAGTGTTTTGTTAATGACACACACGCACGCACACACGCACGCACATGCGCACACACATTCTCTGTTTGCCCTCCCTCCCCTTCTTCTCTCTCACACACACACACACACACACACACACACACACAAGCACACACAGCACACACACACACACACACACACACACACACACACAATGATGCCCTGCCATTTATTCATGGTGTCAAACTGTTTGTCAGGCTGGAGGCCAGACGTGATCCAGTAGATCACCTGCAGTTGAGTAGCTGGTGGTCTCACTTTATAGCCCAGATAGATGTCTCTTATGGTTTGGGCTCAATCGATAGCGTTGGGAACACCTGCACGCTAGTGAGGCCCGAAGGCGGAGACCCAAGACATTTACCCTTCTGATCTCCACGCCTTGCCATCCCATGTCCACGCTGTGGTGGTGCATTATACATGGATGAGGTCGAGTGTGGTGCATTAACATCGTCGCCTGCCAGCATCAATATGGGGGCAGCAGTGAATAAGCAAGTTGTGATAGGTCTGTACTCGGTGACCTTCAGTTACAGGAGTGTTGCAACACAATGTTTTTAGCAGTGTTGCTGTGGCAGTTGTAACCTTCATCTGCTTAACTGAAAAGTTTCCAGAGAAAGCTGGCGAGAATAGATCGCTGTGAAAGAAGAGTCTACTATGAGTTTGGCAGAGCACCATTTATTAAATAAATATAAATGATGTGACAACACTCAAAACAGAAATTGACGGGGCAATCTGCTCGCCCCTGTCCTCTTTCAGTCTCTCTCTCTCTGACGCTCTCCTCGAGAAAACGGCAACAGCTGCTGCTAACTCACCTTCTCGTCTTTTACTCAGGATCTGAAAGCCCCCCCCCCCCCCCCGTCTCTCTCCTACAGACAGTGCTAAACCACCAACACCTCCACAATTAACAGTGCTGATGAAGTGATGGACAACACAAAAATCCATCATTTATTTCTAAGTATATTATTAAGGGTTATCAAGGTGTGTATTAAGCATCAGAACACGATGTTCCATGAAATCCATTGCAGTCTGACTTTCAATCCACCAATTTCCTTCTCTTCCTTCAAGCCGAGTCTATTTCCCCCCATGCTACATAGCCAAGCAGGTGACCAATTACCACATGTGGCCAAGGCAGTGACCAATTACCATACACTCACATTACGGCGTTGGTGCAGCTGAATGAAGCGTTTGGGCGTTTGGGACTGTGAGGAAGTACAAACTACACAAAACAACAAGGGGAAGGGGGGGGGGGGGGGACAGACCACACCCCTACAATCACTTTCCAAGACTAGCCGACTTTGAGATGTATGTTAATATAGTTTTTGACAAGATACTCGGTAGGTGTGTAAGGGATACATCCCTTTATGATATGTGATGGTTATTTTACATTATTAGATCCTGTTGTCCATCTCTTTAAATGTTCTTTTAATAAAGCAGCCTGTGTTTTAAAGGCTGACCACCACTTGAGTGTTGAGACTTGACTAATGGCTGCTCTCCAAGGTGCTGATCTGATGCCTCGGCTGCTGGTCGGTCTGCAATGCATTGCATTGCATTGCAGGGCATCGTCTGTGCTGACACACAAATAAACATATATTGGCACATTTCTGATCCATATATCCCAAATGTCCACTGCCACTTTGTTTGTCTTGCACTGTGAATGTGTACAAGTATGTTTACCCTCAGGGTGGAGATACTTCACAGCAGTGTGTGTGTGTGTGTGTGTGTGTGTGTGTGTGTGTGTGTTTCATAGGTCATTACTGTGCTGTGTTTGTACCCCCTAACCGCTGCTATGGCAAGTGTTACAGCCAGGACATGTGACAGCTTATTTCCCATTCAGTCTGCACACCATTGTATTTGAAAAGCTGACTGGGCCAAAAAATCCATAAATAAAAGAAAACGCCACGGCTACACGGTGTACTGGTGGAGGCAGCCAGTGCAACCCCAATCAGCTCCACCCACAGTTACTCTCGGCTCTTCATTTACTTTTGGCCCCGAGTCGCAGCCAATTACATATATATACCCTCTTAGATACCTCATGTTCTATCATACTACCATTGTCTGTGTCTAGCTCCTCTCTTAGGGATAGGGAAAAAAAATTGATTTATGTGAATATCGGGATTCTTTGCTTCCGCAATACTTGTATCGTCTGGTTGACTCAAAATCGATATTTGTGTTTTGTTCGGCCAAAGTCCTATACAGTTAAACTGTGGTGGAAAATCTTGAACTACGTACGATCAGATGGTTTGACTTAATAGCAAAACGATTAGGTTTATTCTTAATCGTGTAAGTAATAACAGAAAGTAAGAAGAGAAAATAATCAAAGAAAAGCATCAGCTGATGGGTCCCACAATACGACGTGCATCGAATGCCGGTCAGAGAGTGAGACCCCTGAACAGAGTTTGCATAGAGATAATTTGGCACCAACAACTGATAGGAGGGAGAACAGGGAATTTATGGAATTTGCCATGCACAGATATACTGTAGATATAGCAATAATTGAAGGCCGAATTCCCTGCAGACCCAGCTGTCCCAAGTCACACCACTGTAGCCTTGAGGCCTAAGTTTACTTGGAAAAGTACTTGGAGTGTACTAGCGTTCATGCATTGTAGTTAGGCGATGTGATGGACACAGGCAAAGCATGGGTCAGCACGAGAACATAAAGAATTTCCATTACAAAACCACACATATAAAATCACACAAAAAATATTGTATCGCAATATTTACAGAATCCCATATCGCCACTCAATAATTGTTATATCGTATTGTGAAGTCCCTATCCCCTAAAATGTGTTTGTGTGTGTTGTATGTATGAAATGAAGGAGGGAGGTACGGCCTATTCCATTCGATTCTAATAAAGTGTTTCAGCAGCACATCCGCACAAAGAAATAGGAAATATTAGCATTTTATATTGCTAAAATTAGGAATAATCGCTTGCGTGGTGTATCTCTCCCTCGTGTTGTTTGCTGGGATGAGACGCGTTCCCTTCGACTGCCCCCCCCTGACCACAGACAACGGCAGCCAAGCGTTAAATGAGGCGCAGTGCGCTGGGCCCGCTGGTGCTGGCGTGTGGAGGGAGGGGGGCTGAGCTGGAGCTAAACTACCAGGACATGGTGTGATGGGTGAACTCATTACACCCGTGCTGGTGGGGGGGGGGGGGGGGGGGGGGGGCACCACCACCACCACCACCCACCACCAATGTGGTCTGGCAGATACATTAGAAGTTGATGAGAACCACTTGAATGAATACTGATTTAGTTCAGTAGAGCCTTTGATGCCGAGGCTTTGGCCGTGCACATTAATGGGCCCCAGTTGGTAGGCGGCGCGCAAACTCTCTTGCTGTTTGTGTACAGGGCCGTTTTCTAAACTCGCCACTCGTTGGTCTCGTGAGGCGGGGCCTCCTCCTCCTCCTCTGCCGGTGGACAAAAGCAATCTCCCTGAAAAATGAACTATCGGGGTTCGAGTAATCACTGCTTTGTATTAGGGCTGTCACTTTTGTATTTGAAAATTCATTTGAATGTGGGGGAGAAAATTCCTATTTGAATGTAATGACCTGTTTGCATTCAAAATGTACAGTCCACAAGCGCAACAGACAGTTTGCAGTAGTTTGCCTTGTGATCCAGCAGGGGGCGCTCTAAAACTTCACTATTAGCTTGAGCTATGCATGCCCTATTGACCCTTGACCTATCAATTCAGCTAGTAATATTGGCTGTGTTCGAAACCGCATACTAATGTACTGCCTACTACATACTCAATGAGTATGTACTTAAATGATCGATTAAGTATGCCATTTCCGGCAGACCATTCACACTGAAGTATACAGCCAAGTATCCCAGAATGCATTTCGCACACCAACCGGTAGCGATAGTGGATATTTGAAAGCAGGTTGAAAGCTGTTGTAATTTGACTGTTTATATATATATATATATATATATATATATATATATATATATATATATATATATATATATTTGGTTGATAAAGTCATCCTGGAGATTTCCAATGTGTGGTCAGTTTAGCTAAATTACGTCTATTTAGAAATTGGCTCCAACGTTTTCGGAGATGTGCGGTGCATTGTGGGGCAGTTGAGTATGTCCAGTAAGATCACGCCGCATACTCAGAAACTCTTGCTAATCTAGTAGACATCTGGGCATTTCTCGAGTCCACAAGATCCACATACTATGCAGTGTGAACGCACTACATGCTCAATTCGACATCATACTTGGTATGACTTGTACGTTAGTATGCGATTCTGAACACAGCCATTATGTTGGTTTCTATGGAAAGGGAGGACACTAGCGAGCAAAGCTGTCCTGAGTGGACAATCATAGCAACACCAAAGCATCTAAGAAGCGGTGTGAGGAAGTATTTAGGTATTTGGTACGGAAATCTTTATCTTAAGTTATATTTAAGTCGGCCCGTTTGACTTGTCTGTCAGTTCTGTTTTACCTTCTTTGCTACATTTTTAGTTCAAAGCTAGGAGCAATTATCTCTTGTTGTCTGTGATTTGACATTTTCTGTGCAGGAAGTCTTTTTCATCTTAACTATTTTCCCTAGGTTGTGTGTTCTGTGTTATTAATGCTGTAGCACTTTGAGACTTTGAGTTTCACTATGAATCATAAGTGCGGTACAAATGTGTTTTAAGCTTCTTTTTATTGAGAATGAGATTGTCATTTCACATTCGTTCAAACTTGATTTGTGGAAAAAGCGACAGCCCTATCCAAGCAGTCATTTAGAGAGAGAGAGAGAGAGAGAGAGAGAGAGAGAGAGAGAGAGAGAGAGAGAGAGAGAGAGAGAGAGAGAGAGAGAGAGAGAGAGAGAGAGAGAGAGAGAGAGAGAGAGAGACTAATGTGTGTGCATTTGGCATTCATCTTTTTTTCCATCCTCTCTCCTTACCCCCCCCCCCCCCCCCCCCCCCCCCCCCCTTCTCTATATCCATCTGTCTCTCTTGTTCCCCTTTTTTCCTGTCAGTTCAAACCTGTTTGTGGCTGACACACCACTCCACAGCCTGATGCTGAGATCAAGCGGTTAAACCTCTGCTCTCTCCTGACAAACTAGTATTTTTGACTTTCTAAAGACAAACTGCTTTTTTGTGGTTGTTTTTGCATCATCATCTTTAAGACCACAACACCTCAGTTGAACGTAAGCGATTGCACATGCAGACGCTACGGTGAGATATGGGCCTACTTCACTGGTGTGTAGAAATGGTAAAAAAACAACAACTTAATAGATGTAGAATACGTTTAACTTTATTCAACTATGTGTGACACATCCCATGCATAATAATCACCGATGTCCTGTGTTAAACAATCATTAAAACGTCGTGATCTGACACCGAGATGTTCACATTGTCATTGCGGTGACATTGAGGCATTCCTAATGGAGTCATTAGCTTAATCTCAGGTCTATTTGAAACCCATAGGCCCGGCAGTCTCATTTCCCCCTAATGAGACCCACCCTCATTGAGAGTTGTAGATGGCTGTTAGTTGAGTGAGGCATAATGGGAAGGGAATCTCCCCAGATCCTCATACGCTGATATCCCTCAGGTCAAAGTAAGCCAGAGAGCAGTTTTTGAATGACTCTCATGCCCAATAGAGCCTTTCTATTAGCTGTGTTGGTTTAGCATGAATTGGGAGTCTCAGACTATATACTACTATACTATAAATACTCTGGAAAGTGCCTTTTAGGGCCTTTTAGACCAAGTGCGCGCACACGCACGCACGCACGCACTCACACACACACACATTGCTGATATAAAGTGGATGTATAGTTGAGACTAGATTTATTCTAATGATTCAAAAGCAGATTGTAAAATTAGTTGGGCTTATTGAAGCTCACGACAGCAAGTAGCTCAAATCCAGCATCCAAAATTGTAATCCACTCCCGCGGGAACGACATAACTAAACTGTCGCCTTTTCTTCATCCGTCCCATTTAATCAAAGCATCGGTGTGTGTGTGCGCTTGATCGGCTCACCGCGCTGCCGCTGAGTAAATCTTTCCCATTCAAACACGGGGACCATTAATCCTCGCTTATTCTCATCTCCGAGATGGTGCTTGAAATTAAGTCCCAAACTTGCCCCCCAAATCTGTTTGAATTCGTTCAGTAAACGCTTTCGACGCGCAATTTTTATTTTCCAAAGTTTGTAGTCGTCCTCACAATGAGGCCACTCCACTGGCAATGTCAACTAGAACGCCATGTCAGCTCCAGGCCCAGCACCTACTTAGCCCTGACCCGCTATTCTTGGGTCATTACGCTGTGCAGTGAGTGGGTATTTGCTGTTAGTAGGGGTGGGGTGGGAACACCTCAGTTAATTGACAAATACACCGGGAGGAGGAGATGGCGCATGGCGGGGCCATGCTGATGAGCTGGTGAGGCGGGTAAATGACTACATGATAATTACCAGGACAATTAACTGTTTAGTTCAAACATGAGATTTTTTTTTCTTCTTCTTCAGTGGTATGAAGGTTATAGCCTTTTGATAATGATGGCTACTGAGACTGTCGGATTGCCGCGCCACAAGTATGTAGTGATTGACTCGTTCAAGCATTTAAGAAGCAACTGGCCTCACTAGACCTCGTAAATAAGTGACGTCTATGTATATAGAAAGACTGCGATAATTGGTCACAATGACTGGGTCTATGTCTACGCCCTGGCCAAGTCGTCATCGATCATCAGC
This sequence comes from Merluccius polli, assembly GCA_030340625.1. NCBI lineage: Eukaryota > Metazoa > Chordata > Actinopteri > Gadiformes > Merlucciidae > Merluccius > Merluccius polli. The sequence goes on along the minus strand of JAOPHQ010004278.1, from coordinate 56,606 downwards.
ATCTTTGGTTAGGTACCAGGATTTCAGAAATGAAAGAATGTGCATTCATTATCATTATCATTATCTCAAATATAAATACCCATGACTTTAAAACATATATCAGGGTAGGACATTTAGGAAACCCCATGTAATGCATTTCAGGGGCATTTTAGATCATTTCCAGGGCAATTTTATAAAATGTTGGGAAATACCTTATTTTTTCTATGTTGCATGACAGACCAATATGCACACTGCAATGAACAACAAAAGTCTGGACCCTCTTTACAAACACAGAGTAAAATATAGATGTTAAATGCCCATCATCCCAATTTACTGGGCCTTCACATTTTGAACTATCAGAAAAAGGACACTTATCAGAAATGCCTTTTAGACCATGGTTGAAGTTGAGTTTATAAATAACCAAGTAGACCAGATGGAGGAGGAGCATGATGTCAAAGGGTCAAACAAAGTGAGAAAGAAGAAGGCAAGGGCACCTGTCCAATCACTTTGAAAATAAACTACAGAGAGAGCGTGTGTGTGTGTGTGTGTGTGTGCTGTCTGTATGCGTGCGTGTGTGCGTGACAGGGGGACAAAGAGCTGTTGATGGCACCCGCTGAGCCTCCTCTGTATCCCTGCTCCTCATTCTCCACCCTCCTCTTTATTGAGCCTTTCAGGGTGCCTCTTATTGGACACAGAAATCCCCACACATTTGTGCACGTGGTTACCTGTAATGATTTTCCCCTGGAGCAGTTGCAGTCAAACAACGGGGGGGTGGCAGCAGTCCAGGAGCGATCTCATTGTTAGTTCAGAATTGCACTGTGTCTGTACTTTATGTGAAATAACGAACGAGCAAACAATATGTTTCAGTACATTTACATTCAGACACCTTTAGGGCGGTTGGCAGACGCTTTAGTACGCCCGTCGGCAGAAAGTAAAACAACAATGTCTATAAGAATAAGGAGCAATAAGAACAACAACAAGAGTCGGATGAGGTCGTATAATCAACGCAAACTATCGCGCTCTTGCCTCACTCTCTCGTGGCTCCACTATCTTCAGAGAGAACTTCCCCATCCGTCCGCTCGATACGGCGCACGTGTGCATTAGCTAATGATTATCGCTTCCGCACTGAGGGATTTGGCCGCGGCACTAATTGGCTGTTTTGCACGCGCTGCCTCAACTTCCCGGCAGAGGCACGGGGGGCCACTGAGTGAGCACCAGAGAGCGGCTCCTGAAACGTCCCGCTCGCAGCGGATACCGTGCCAAGTGAGAACTTTACCGCCGTATCGACGCAACCTTGGTCACGCACGGACGGAGCGGTAGGGCAGGGTGTAGTATGAAAAGTTAGTCCGCATCCACACACACACACACACACACACAGCTCAACACTACCCTCCCTCAGACAGGGCTGCACTCGTGTTCACGTCCCGACCGAGACCATCATTGAGGGGGTGTAGGGTGTAGGAGAAAGTGCTTTGCTGGATGAATTAGCCTAATCTGCTCAATACAAATGTGTGGGTGTGTGTGTGTGTGTGTGTGTGTGTGTGTGTTGCGGTCCGCAGTGCTTGGCTCGATGCCTCTCCCGTGAGCTCCGGCTTATTTGTCTCCCTGTCGCACTGTCCCTAATGTTAATGTCTCTCTCTCTCTCTCTCTCTCTCTCTCTGTCTGTTTGCTTCTCCCCGATCCCTTTCTCCCTAAATCTCTCTTTCTGTCTCTCTCTGTCTGTCTCTCTCTCTCTCTCTCTCTCTCTCTCTGTTTGCTTCTCCCCGATTCCCTTTCTCCCTAAATCTCTCTTTCTGTCTCTCTCGCTCTCTCTCTTTCTGTCTCAATGTCTCTCTCCCTCCTGCTCGTTCTCTCTCTTCCAAGGTGTTGCCAGGCATACTGCAGAAGCATTGCTGTATCTTACCAGACAGGAACACAGGTAAGTGAGCTGCTCTCTCAGCCCAGTGGAGGGGCCAGCCACAGCCACATGGCCCCTGAGACAGAGAGGCAGGAGGCCCATTCCTTTGGCTCTTTCTTTGGGCAGCTGGGTAGGTGGGTGGGTGGGTGGTGTGCGGTGGCGGTGGCGTTGGTACCACTCTGATATGTGGGCTGCTGCTTCTTTTTAAAAAAAAAATGAGCATGTGTGCTTTTGATTTTGCATGCAATAGAACCACAAAGTTATCGTTGGCATGAGGATGATGACAGCGCGGTGTGTAACTGTCCCCCGCGTCGCCTCTTCAACAACGTCTGACGGACGGACAGACGGACGGACGGGGTGCTCCGCGCGGGGCGCAGTGTGAATGTGTGACGTTGACGGGCTTCCTTACGTCGTTGCAGGTGTCAAGAGGTGGCTGATGAAATTGAAGAGCAGAGAGATATACTCAGGTACCCCGACCGCAATCGCTGCAAATAATAAGACTCCCGTCAAGTCGTCTCTATTTATTTCTCGCTCCTTCCATTTTCGCACCGCGCCCAAACTTGAGGCGAGCCCACCTTTTTAATTTCAATGAGAGGCCATGCATGCAGGCTCAGAACACCATCCATCCCTGCACTAACTTCTCGTGCTCAGCATTGGCAGCATTATACACCGGCCCATGCTCTGCTATTCAATTTTTCTTTTGAAAACAACAAATCATCCTTTTGGTGCTAAAAATTGCCTTCTGTCACAGGAACAGGAACGCACCCCCCCCCCCCCCCCCCCCCCCCCACCCACCTACCCACAACAATTTATTTTATTGGCGCACTGAAAATAAAATAAAAAGTGTTTCATAAAAGTCTGTCCTTGGGCCCATTGAGCCGTGTGGCGGCGGGCGGGCGGGTGGGCTGACTGCATTCCATCTGGACGCTCCAGTCAAGAGATCGGCAAGGCCGCCGCGACCTTGCAGGGGCTGCGGCCGAGCGTAAACTCATAATGAGCTTTGGCCGTTGGAAGCAGGGAAACTCCCGGTCATCTAAGTGATAACGGTTGAGGCGCTGCCCGGCGTGAACTTGATGCTTGGCGCCGCTACTATGCGTTTAATCGCGCAGGGCGCCGCGGAGGTGGGGGGGAAAAAGCGACACGAAGGTCTTTGTGGCGTATTGTAATCCACTGTCAATAGGTGGCCCTTGTGTTGGGTCAGTACAGAGCTTTAAACTTGGCCACGATGCTGAACAAGGTGACCAATGACGTGGCGGCTAGATCGAGGGTTGTCTGGGGTAGTTAGATGGTGTGAATATGTGGAAGCCAGTGGTGGAAACCTGAGCGCAGGCGCGCAGATAGAACGGGGGACGGGGGGGACATGTCCCCCCCAGTTTTTATATGCCTCTGAGTTAGATCCGATCCGTCCCCCGCCGAGAGAGTTAGGCCCAATGCCCACTGCACGCGAATGATCCGCGTGCAATCGCGCCGCCTCGCGAACTCGGCCGCTTAGGGGCCGTGTTGACTAGTTGATTAGCGGATCACCAGGCTAGCTCCCGGCCGCATTGTGGTGATGAATCAGAAGGGTCGACGTCACGGCCCGCGCCCACGTGCTGTTTGCTGACTGGTGACCGCGTGGATTCGCGCCGCTCGTATTTGCAGAATATGCGCTATTTCTGCTCTGTTTGCCGCTTCCCATTATTGTAGCACAGAGCAGAAATAGCGCCTTCTCTTTCTCTCTCTCTCTCTCTCTCTCTCCCTCTCCCCCCTACTGCCCGGACTTTAGCCGAGAGCGCGGTGCGGCAAGCGCGGTGCAGCGTGTTGAGTTGTGCTCCGAGGAAGAAGGCCGCCGACACAGGAATCGCTTATAACTCACTTTATTTGTTTAGGTTTAGTTATCTTAATCTACCAAGCATGTGGAGAAGTAAATGTAAATGCCACGCGTGGAGAGCCCGCTAAGCTTTGCCTCTGTGTTGATGCGCTGCCTAGGGAGCCGGCGACTTCCGCCGGAAATCTCTGCGCAGGAGGCGTGGCCTCCATGACGCACAATGGCTAGCGTTGAGCGCCGCCTCCAGTGTATTATGTTTGCTGCCATCATGTGTTGAAGTGCAGTTACTACAACCTGGATATTTATTTCTACTCCTGGCTATGTGTAGTTATTATAGCTTGCTGATACATGTCATTATTTATCCGCAACAAGCGCGATCACGTGATGTTTTTGGTGATGTTTTTTGGTCTTTCATTTAATGTGCAGTGTATTTTTTTTTTTTGTTGTAACTTTTTCGTTATTGCATTTTTGACAGTTGTGAATAACAGAGCTCCCAAATGGGGAGACAAACACACACAGACAGAGAATAAAATAAAATAAATTAAAAACAAACAAAAAAAGAACAGGAAACTACAAGCTGTTCCTATATTTAAAATAGCTAGTACTTGATCTGTCGTTTGTTTTAAATATTAGCCATTTCACCCATTTTTCTTGAGTGCAGTGTATTTTTTGCTGTATACATTTGTTATTGTTCACACTGTAGTTCATGCTCAAATGAATAAAACGTGTTTTCCATAAGGCATGAGGCTTTGTTGGGTGATTGGCATTTCAGACAGATAACATTTTCATCAGGCGTTTCATACATAATCATCTATAATGTTCTTTATTTGGGATCAGTATATCAATCCTACAAGCCAGTTGATTATCCCTGCTGTAGTTGTCTTGGCTTATTGTAATGTTATAGACCTACTACTGTATATGGAGAAAATTTAGATCAGTATTGCGCAACAATCGGGAGATGGGAGCCAGCCCCCCCGAATATTGTTGGGTATTTCGCACACTGCAATTAACCCATAGGCTATTACAATAGTAAGCATTTGAGCACTAGTAAATGGCCAAGTTACACAAAAATTATGTTCAGTTGAAATTATTTTCTGGCAGCTTCGTCCCCCCCAGTTCAAAAATCCCATCTGCGCCCCTGCCTGAGCGGGTCTTGGGATAGAACAGAATCGGAGAACAGAGGGTGGGGGAAGGAGGGGGAAGGAGGGTGTGAATCAAATTGTGTGTGTGTGTGTGTGTGTGTGTGGTGGGGATCGGCCAAACTTATTTGCACGGACTTGTGAACCGACCGGCATGCTGAGATGACAACAGCAACCGTGGCGCCAATGCACTTGGTTAAGAAATTACATTTAGATTTTCCCAGCCGCCGAACAAAACGACAGCCTTTCGTTCCGCTGATAGATGGTGCTGTCAGGAAGACGCGCCGCTGACACCTCTCTTCAGCACCCGGGCCTCGGCGTGCGAACCAGCCCACTGACTCCATAAACAAAACAACTGGTACCGATCACTCCATCCATCACCAGTCACCGGGTGCGGTCACCAGTCAGCGGTGCTGCGCCTGTGCCTCACTTCAGCCGGTATCGCGCCGTCCCTCCTCTGTTTTCGCTGCTGTTCTGAGACCGGGGGACCTTGGTGAACCCCCCCCCCCCCCCCCCCCCCCCCAAGCCCATTCTGAATTTGCAATATCTACCTTGGCATCCTGTTACCGTGACAACAGAGGCGCTCGTGGTGCCAGGGTGAAGTCATTTGAAGTCTGTGTTATTTTCCCTTCGTTTAATCCGCCCGAACTTGCCGAGCCTGATTGGAAGATGTTGGGCTGTATTCGCATTTATGCTAAAACAGATGGCCTAGATCAACAGCAGCAGCATCGGACGTGACGGCTCGTTAGTGCGGAGGGCGGTGGCGAGATGCGCTGTTTTACACCGACGCTAAGACGGAGAGGGGGGAGAATATGAGAATCTGAAGCAGAATTATATGTTGACTATGACACACAGAAATATACTAATTGTCTCTGCAGTAAAAACATTAAACCCACCTTCTTTTGTGTGTGTGCGTGTGTCTGTGTGTCTGTGTGTCTGTGTCTGTGCATGTGTGTGTGTGTGCCTGCATGCGTGTCAGTAGCTTGGGTTTGGGTGTCTTCAGCGACACTTGACCGAGCCAGGAGCACCCTCTGCTGGCCACATGTCCCCTCTCACACACAGTTTCGTCATTTATATTTCTCTTGGTGACGTTGTTAGTTCTTTACTCATGTTGCACCGTTGGAAGTCCAGTTCCAGTTTGTTATTTTATATCATTTGCCTGTATTCTTCTTTGCAGAATTTGCTAAATGTAATGTACATACTTGACATTGAATTGCTTATGTTTATCTCTGCCACAATTCAAAATTATCCTTTCATTGATGTAATTATGTATTGCAGCATGCCTTTAAGAATAATTTCAGATAGAGGTGGCATTATAGTGTGTAGTATTTGGGGCGGGGGGGGGGGGGGCATGACAGACGATGACTTACGAATGATGATGTTTTGCTATATGGGAACAAGATGTTCTTCAGACCTTGGCGTTGCTCTACTAGACTACTGTTTTTCATTATTTACTGGTATTGGTATCAATTTGAGTTTTTGTTGAGTGGCTCAACCTCTCTCTAGCTCTCAGGCATACACACATCACATGTATAATACATACAAGCAAGCACACATTCACATCCCACTAACTCACCCACCCACTTTGTTATTTGTCTCTGTAAATACACGTCCATACACATTCATAGCATGTTTTGTTTTTGTTGTTGTCTGCTGCTGTACAATCACAAGCTCCCAGTTGATTACCAGCACAAAGTATGACCCTGGCTGTCTGAGAAACACACAGACACAAGTTATTCAGGTGGTTAGTAAACGTGCCAGGAATTCCCTTTATTGCATCTAAGTTAGTACACACTGCTTTGCAACTGGTAACACAATGCACAGTTACACTGTTGTTAATTACAACCGTTTATATAATCCTCTCTAAAGTGTACCTCAGCAGAAATATGGAAAACCGTAATATGACGTCTGTCTAATCTCACTGAATCAGCTAACACACAAAAACAAAATTAGGCACCAGGTGGAAATTCTGTTTTGTAAAATACAGTTAATTCCTGTAGGGCAGAATGAAAGCCGGTTTACCCAGCCTACTGTTTGTCATACCCAGGCCCGGCGCCAGGATTATGACTGAGGGGGCAATTTTTTTCAGGAGGTAAAATTCATTGATTTAACCGTGCAGTAGCCTCAGAAAGGCTAAATAACAACAATATAAGGCTACTGTTTCAAAATCAAATAATAAATGTATTAATCAGAGCACTAACATAGCGCTAAATATTTTTATATTTATATTTTCAATAGATACACAAAGCTTAAACGGCGGCAAAACATACAACTGAGGGGAGTAAGCCCCCTTAAGACCCCTCATGGCGCCGGGCCTGGTCATACCGCTGTGTGATATGATAAGAAACAAGAAAGAAACCAATGCAAACAGCACTAAGAATAGCTTGTGACCAGGCACCGTAGGGCTGGAAATACCTTGGTGTACTTGTCTTTACTTCACCAGAGCATTATAGTCCCTCAGACACTGCAGCTGAAACGGCGTGGTGACTTCAAGAAGGAACCCATCACAGGTCTTAGAGTAGTAATCCTAAAAATGTCTTTTCATGACAGGTTCAGTATCTAAAGGTGCATTTTGCTTTGTGAAAACCAAAAAAAAAGCCTTTTACCAAACATTGTTAAAAAAAAAAAAAATAGCTCTGCCTTCAGCTTCAGCTTTCAAAATGGGGTACAAAACGATGTTGCAAGCTTGGAATATATCACTGTCCTCTTTATAGATGTCTGTGTATAGCTTTTTATACGCAAAGACAAAATGGGAGCCCTATCCCTTCAGCAGAATTTATGAATAAATAGTCTCATTTGGTTATCTGTCCTTACTTTAAAATCTACACGGTGCTTCATGTGGGTGACATCAAAGATGATGGTGATATCATACACTATACTTTACTGTCCCCATGGGGAATAAGGACAACATGCCATCTATTGCACAACCGCTGAGGCCCTGCAGCATTCAGCATTGTTATGGACGTAGGTGGGAAGGAAGGCCCCTTTGTCTGGATGTCCTGTACCTGGGGAAATACACTGAGCACTCGCACAACAACGCTTCGTCTTTAACTGTCAAGGTGCCGAGATACTTCAGCCATTTTTTTTAATGATCATTTTCTGTATCTGATCTCATAATAGTTACATGTGGATAGCCTCGTGCCTATGAATACATAATTAGATACAAAGAGTAAGCACAAAACTCCAGTAAAAGCAACCCAACATGCATCAGCTACATGTATCATTCATTTCTTCTATAGACGCCACATGCCACATTTTACGCATGGCTCATAAAATGTCATACAATAGCTTGAAGAAGAGGGACAGGGTGAGCGACCGCGACTCTTCAGCTCCGGATCGAAACGTACCGCGGCCAAAATACACATTTTGTAACTTTTGTCCTCCTTTCTCCTTATCTTCCTGAACCTCCTGCGAGGGTCTGGTCTGTGTCTATCTTTGTACATCACTGAGCGCTGTCTGGGCCCCTCCACACCCGGCTGTGAATCAGTAGCATGCTCTATTAGCCCGCGTAATTAGCACCCCGTCTGCTGCTGTCTCTCTGAGCAACAGCCTGTCACTGTGGACCCTCCAGCCCCCCTGTTCCGTGCACACACACACACACACACACGCACACACACATACACACGCACACACACACACACACACACACACACACACACACACACACACACACACACACACACACACACACACACACATACACGCACACACGCACACACACACGCACACATGTGCATGCGCACACAAACGAACGAGCGCACACACACATATGAGCATGCGCGCACGCACAAACACAGACAGACAGACAGACACACACACACACACACACATATGATCACACACACACACACACACACACACACACACACACACACACACACACTGCATCCAGCCTCATCATATGGTATGTGCTGTGGTTAAACATACAGCACTGATTGTTGCACACAGTCACAATCTGATGCACATTTATTTATACACTTTTCACACCACATTTGTCGTTGAGTGGGCTTTCGAGGTCTGAGAGAGAGAGAGAGAGAGAGAGAGAGAGAGAGAGGACTTGACACTCGCCCTGCCTCTGCAAAAGTCAGACTGCGGCTGAGCTGGAGTTGAGTCTTGAACAATCTGCCCCCACTCCACCTCTCTCTCTCTCTCTCTCTCTCTCTCTCTCTCGCTCCCCTCAGCCTTATACTCTTCTCAGCTCAGAGGCGTAGTCACTGAAGTGTTGCAGGAGCAGTGCAGTACTGAAACATGCCCTGCTCCTCTGAGCCATATCCAAGAAAAATCAAATATAAAAGACACGGTGGAGGGATATGATATAGAGGGAAACATCGGAGTGCTTTCTGAACACTCTCCTGTACTTAGGAATGGACTTATAGGGATGTAGTCTCACAAATCAGACTTTAGATTAATATCTAAAGTCTGATGGCAGAGGAGCTCAAATCCGGGCGAACGAGCCACTCCACTCTTTTTTTTGCCTCGTATTTGTTTTTCGACCAATCGCGTTGCTGGAGGCGGGGATCTGTAAGCGTGTAATTGGCAGAACAGAAACTCAGGCCAGCAGCAGTAAACTGTAAAAAAAGTGTGTCAAATCAACACTGTGTAGACTGGCCACTGTAGAAATACACTTTGTTAGAAGAATGTATTTCCTTTGGTATCCCAGTAACGAAAGGCAGTTTATGGTTTCTGGCCCAGGCTCTGTGCAGTTGGATGGATGCTGGATCTAATAGGGAGGCCAACTTTAGGCCAAGCTAGGGGAAAATAATGGTTCATTAGGACAGTCATAATTTCATGATCACAATCACAATATACATGAGCCTGTTGTCACACTTTTGTTGAGCTTGTGGTCACTTATTGTGATGACCACATATTATTGATATTATTAATATTCATTTCTGTAGCGAACCACAACAAAATTGGACCATTTAGTGTACTGTCTATATAGGAGCCCTGCAGATTGTCTGACCGTATGTATGCCTGTCCCTGACACAATGAGAGGCATGGGTGAGGGAGAGGAGGGTGAGGAGGGTGAGGGTGAGGGTGAGGAGGAGGAGGAGGAGGAGGAGGAGATGTTCTTTGATCTAACGCTGAGTCACTGTGATCAGAGGTGCTCATTATTGGACGGATAATGATGGCAGCAGGAAGCATTGTCCTGGTTTGTTTCTGCCATGTTGACGATGCACCCCCCCCCCCCCCCCTCATCTCCCCATCGATGTGGCTTGTTCTTTGTTTCTCATGATTGATCCACAGCAATGCACACAAAGGGTGTGTGCACCCATCAAATATCCTCACATGTCATCATGCACATGCACTTTCCTTAATGCATTCTCAAAGGGGAAAATCGGTTTATGGGCCATATTTTTCTACTAATGGCTGATGTAGATGATGCTGAAGAACAATTGACTCCATCCTGAAGAACAATGGATTCCATCCAACCACCAGTGCATACAGTATATAGCAAAACATGTCTCTTTGTGGTAGAGAGCAGGGCAGAGCTCAGGGGGCAGAAAGTCTCCCAGGAGAGGGAGAGCGAGGTGAGGAGAAGGTTGCGGTAGAACGATTGATTTAATAGAGATAAAAGGGAGGCAGGAACATGATGGCAGATGCAGTTTCTGGCAAAGATTCTCACAATATTGAGTGAGTGGCTGAGCTAAAGTCAGAAGAGTGCATGTGGGAAGTTCATCATAAGATGGAAGTAGAAATGGGAGGAGGAGGAGGGCATTAGTTATATATGAACATCCGCCGTCTCCAGGTAAATGTCTGATCGAACTGGAGTTGCGGTGGGACAGCGGTGGTTGAAATGCAGCTAAGTAAGTGGAGCACACTTTCTGAAATGAACCAAGTGTGTGTGTGTGTGTGTGTGTGTGTGTGTGTCGGAGGAGGAGGAGGAGGAGAACATGCGATGTAGCCAGCGGTTCTTTATGCCCTGTCGGTTCTACTAGAGTTTGTAGTGAAGCTCGGAGCAAGCTTTGTTTCACAGTTTAGACTATTCGCTCTTATGTGCGTTAGTCCGAAAGCCGAAATGTGTTTTTTGCTGTTTGCGATGGGCGTGAATAAAAGTGAATGGGGAATCCCTGGCTTCAGTAAGTGGCGGATCTGGACCCATTGACTGAGCTCAGCTGTTTTTGTATCTACTGCTGGCTGTTCTGTACTTCTGGCTGTGTGTGTGTGTGTGTGTGTGTGTATACATTGGTTGAATAGTGTGTGTGTGTGTGTGTGTGTGTGTGTGTACACAACTAAATATGAGGAGATTGGTACATTATTTGTGTCATTTTCTCTTTGCTATTCTAAGCACGCTGTTGATCCTGAATATTTTCCTTCAGCCAGGGTATCTTCTTGGCATGTCACTGCGCTGTGGCAGCAATTGCCAAGACAATGTACTCCTCTCGCTGTGGGTTGAACCTATACCCATATGGACAGACGCAGTTTAAACTAAAGGTTTACGCGCGGGATCGCGACTAAAAGGAAACGTGTTTTATCGCCGTCTCCTCCATATATTTCTCTCTCTTTAAAATCTATACTTTTCCCTCCCATCCTCTCATTCTCTCTCTCTCACATGTCCTTCCCTGTCAGCCATGTCATGTGTCTATGTGCGTGCGGTTTGCACAGGGCGGTCCACGCGGCGTCCCGCCAATGCAGCGATTAGAACCAAAAGTTCGCTCTTCCTATCAATCCTCATTATCAGTGTGGGGGCTCCATCGTCTGCCGCCATTTGGCAGTCTGAAGCCCTCTCAGACCGAACAGACAGGTGGGTCTGTGCATCCCATTACACGGCAGATGAACCGTATTTAAAATGTCATATCTTCTGTCTTGTCTCGGCGGTGTCAGTCTTCGATCTTCACCTCTCCGTGCGTACAGTTGACACCAATCTCGTGTTTGAATCCCACATGACGGATTGCTCATTACACGTCACCTGCAGGAAAGCAGAAATCACTCTGGTGGAAATGAAAACAGGAGTAGAGGCAGGCTTTTGTTTTGTACGGACCACGCCATCAATGGAAACATATTTCCTCATGCTAGCGGATGATCAATTGCTTGTGTTTTAGCGCCGTAAGCCCACGTTGAATAAATAAAGACAGTGTTCTATTAATCTTCCGCTCAACTTGTTTAAGCAGCAGAGTTGAAGGCTGACAATGGTAATGGCAAGCATTGTAAACAATTTAATCTTGATATCCACTGGCAAAACACTGCTGCAATACGCATCCTGCAGTGGCATAAGGATATTAAAATAAAAAATGACTGTATTCCTTAACCGACCTTTCTAAGTTCCCATGCTGAACAGACACATTGTAATGAGATCATTACAATAAAGATATTGTTGCCAATAAGATAGGATAGTCTTTATTCTTTCCCTTGGGAAAATGGGTCTTCTGGCTTTTAACGCAGGAACTTCAGGTTTAATGCCGCTGCCTTGTTCAAGGGCAGGGGCAGGAGTATGATCTAACAGATCAGAAATGTTATCCGAAGTACAAAAACATAAAACATCCTCGAATCAAATCATTACCGAAAAGGAAAAATCGAACTCGGAAGTTTTTCTCACTGCAGCATAACAAGATGCTCAGGTGGAAAAAAAAAAGTGTGTTTTTTCCGGGGAAGTGACATTATCTGTGTATAAGGTCTGCAGCCTGCAGCGCTGGAGACAGACCGTCTGGAGAGGCCAGCGGTGATTAGATTTACCCCGATAACCTCCCCCCCAGCACAACAGAAAAACAAAGCGGACAATCAAATGCAGTCAAACCTGCCTTGTTACGCTCACATCCTCCTCTGGTATAATGCGGTGGTGGAAAGACAGGCTGCAAGTGCTTGGCGGCTTCAATGTACCGCCGGCGTGATGTGGGATGTGTTGAACAACACGCCAGTGAAACTTTGATTCTTATTCACTCGGAAAAGTTCAATTGGTCAAGGCGTGACGACGTCCTCCGTTCCAGTTCATTCCACAGTTTGTGTCTCAGGACGTAGACTAGTGTTTTAACGGCCCCCTCATGAATATCTGGTCATGCCCGTCCAATGCATGGGATGTCCAACAGGTTTTCACAAGGAGGGTTTGCTGCTAGGGTCTGCTTGGCCAGTGTTGATAAATAGGGGCGTTGGTTGACATGGTTCATTTGTTTTTTTCATATTGTAGAGATATACTCAATACATGTAGCAACATTTATACAGACTCTATTATCGGACATTGATGTCAAAGCCAGACTACCTATGGATTTGCTGAGAGGGAAGGCCAAGGGTACGCCGATTTTCATTATAGGAAATGAATACCTCTTTCATTTTTTGTTTGTTTGGGGATGGAGCAGGGGCAGTGCTCAGCAATATTCATTTTAGCTGCTCATTTTCCATAATAATCCATCCATCAATAATAACTTTAAGGGCTTTCCTTATAATAGACCTGGAAAATTGTTTATGTATTTAAAAGAGAATATATAGGCCCTTCCCTTTTCCCTTTTTTAATTAGTTTCTGTAGTCTTCTGCAATATCCAGGGAGCAGTCGGTCTGGTCTGTTTGACCAAACTTTAATAATGCAACTTCAGCAATGGTTAGCTTCTTGTTTGTAGATTAAGAATTGTAATAAATTGCTGCATGTGTGTAAGGGGAGTCACCGGTTAATAGCTGTACTGGCACATTTTTAATTTTAGCCTTTTAGACATTCATACTTCATTAGTTTATTCAATTTCAAATGTTTATGGATTATGATTGAGGCGCTTCATTTGAAGCTCTATTCAACCGTCGTCCGTGTCCTGGCTCAGAGGTCACATTGAAACCTTAATGCAACACAATCACGTCCAATCACGTTCCGCGGGCTAATGCTCCAGGAGATAGACTCGTGCGAAGATTGCAAATTGCCGTCAGTCCTCCTTCTCTCTAATTACGTCTAGGAAAAAAAAGGAGCACACTGTGTTCAATTGTCTTGTGTTAGAATGTCCCCCAGCTGTTTAACACGGTGAGTAAACAAATTCCCAATTTATCTTCACCGCAAGTGTATAGGCCAACCCGTGTGTGTCAAATTACGCCATATTTATTGTCGGCTAACGCGATGGCCAGGTTTTAGACTTTTATGATCATGAGGCACAGGTTAGGATCAACGGCAAGAAGAGAAACTCCACCGAACGTTTGTTTTTCGTTAACTCGTCTGATTTCATTTTCATTTGACCTTAGGTGCTTAACACTTGTGTTTGCCGCCTTGGAGTGTAATGTTACGACATGATGTCATAAAACATTCATACAGGTACTGTTCCGGTTTGGGTTTTACCACCCACCCTTTGTGAGAGAGAGAGAGAGAGAGAGAGAGAGAGAGAGAGAGAGAGAGAGAGAGAGAGAGAGAGAGAGAGAGAGAGAGAGAGAGAGAGAGAGAGAGAGAGAGAGAGAGAGAGAGAGAGAGAGAGAGAGAGAGAGAGAGAGAGAGAGAGAGAGAGAGAGAGAGAGAGAGAGCGTACAACATTTCTCCTATAAGGCAATAAAGGCCAGACATTCATGAAGACAGATGGAGGTTATCTCCTCAATGTAGTACGTCCCAGAGGCCTTGCCAGACCACCACTGGGTGCTGGTGCTGGTGCTGCTGGTGTGTGTGTGTGTGTGTGTGTGTGTGGGGGGGGGGGGGGTATATGCACATCCAGGGTGCTCATTAACAGAGCAATAATGATGCTTCAGACCCCTGCCCACTTATGTATGCATGTGAGGACGTTGTGGAGAGGTCATTTAAAGCAGGTAACCGCGACAGTCGCTCCGAATATCGTCTGCTGATAACTAAAATAATGGCCTCACGTTTTGTTATAAGTTAATCGCCGCTTATGTCAATTTTGATGTCGTAGATTAATCACAATAATTACATTACTTCCCCAGCAGTCAAAAGATTAACAACTACATTTCCGCCAAGATGAATTGCATGCCCTTGACATGTGCGGGTGTGTGCGTGTGTGTGTGTGTGTGTGTGTGTGTGTGTGTGCGTGTGTGATTCAACAGCTTATTTCTTATATACCTATCATGCTGTACAAGCACAGAACCACGAATAGATCATTCTTAGCAGCAATGTATACTCGTGTATATATATATGTGGTCAAGGTTACCTGGGCAACCTCGCAGCTCCTCGGTTACGGGGCGGCACGCGGCGCGCCGATTTCTTGGGGAGGCGTATGCGGTGGAGAAAAAACAAAAAAAAACCGCCAGCCATTATGCGTCCTGGTTAGCGGTGGCGAAGCTAAGTGGCTCATGCATCAGACGCAGAGCGCGGCGGCGTGGCGCTGCGTTGACAGGTATTACGTCTCAACTTTAGAGGGGGATTGATGGCTTGCTGTTCGCATCGCGCCGGGCCAGAGAGGGCCCAGCATATGGACCCCATCATGAGAGGGGAAAAGAGGCATGGCGGGATTTAGATGGACAGACAAACACACACACTGACACACACCTCAGGCCGGAGAGTGGAGATAAGAGAGGATTACCAGGAGGGGGGTGGTGTGGTTTATCCGTCTCCTGTTGTTAACTCAATGTCTTGCATCAACGGCTTTTTACTCGTCGATGGTTTCCAAACCTTTTATTTTTTATTTTTAAGCCATTTGGGAAATGACGATCGCTCTTCGGAGGTAATGGCCCTTCAAACTAAAATGAAATGCAGTGCTAATGCTAATGCGTGTAGCGCTGCCACATTTCAGTTAAATACTGTCATAGTTGTCTTGACCCAAGGTGCCTTAAAACTCTCGGGGCTGGAATGACCGTATTAAAAACGTCCTCAACAAAACTAAAACAAAAGACGTTGATACCTCTAAACTTGGGTCGTTGACACTTCTGATAATACAAGGGCACTAGCATTGTCTCTGTCTGTCTCTCACTCTCTCTCTCTCTCTCTCTCTCTCTGTAGAGGTTACATTGCGTAGAGCGTAAAGTGTTGGCGGTTAGTGTCTCTGTGAGTCGTCTGGAGAAGACAGGCTCTCTCTGGGGGGTCTCACTTGGCGACAGATTGATAACAAGGGTGTGTGTGTGTGTGTGTGTGTGTGTGTGTGTGTGTGTGTGTGTGTGTGTGTGTGTGTGTGTGTGTGTGTGTGTGTGTGTGTGTGTGTGTGTGTGTGTGTGTGTGTGTGTGTGTGTGTGTGTGTGTGTGCGTGCGTGCGTGCGTGCGTGCGTGCGTGCGTGCGTGCGTGCGTGTGCGCAGGGGTTATTTCTGACATATTAGGTTATTTCCCCAGAAGACCCCAACAACACATTTGCAATGTACTGATAGCTGTCACACACTCTGTGTGTTATGACACAGAGGTCCACACGTGAAACCAACACATTGATATGTGTTGGTTTCACTTCGGCAGATGAACTTCTGTGTTAGGCCAAGAGATGGCGCTGTTCCCCAAAACAGACCCGGTACTGTGGGAACCAGCGGCACCACCGTGTCGTCGGGTTCTCCCACACACACACACACACACACACAGAGCGTATTCATGAATTCAGAAACGTATGGAGTGGATGGACGTTTTGTGTTTATTGCGATGGGCCGATGGTTTGGTTCCGACCAAGTTCCTTCCTTCCTTCCGATTCATATTATTGTTCATATTAAGTGGTTTGTATTTGCATCTCTCTCAATCAATGGGTAGGAGGCAATTGGTGAGAGGACAGGGGAGAACCAGGACCCCCATTATATGACTCAAAAAAAAGTATTTTGAGAGAGTTAGAGGTGGCGATAAGCTGCAGTGTTCACCTGTTCAGCATGCAGCTGGTGTGCTCGGCCAGTCAGCTTATCTTGCGGTCAGAACCCGGGCAGCGGCAGCGGCAGCAGCAGCAGGATCCCTGGCAGGATGCTGGGCCTGGATGCTGGGGGATTTACATAACGATTTCCCGCTGGCCCGGAGCCCCATCATTGTGGTGGTAGTGAGTGAGTGCGTGCGTGCGTGCGTGCGTGTGTGCGTGCGTGTGTGCGTGCGTGTGTGCGTGTGTGTGTGTGTGTGAGTGAGTGAGAGAGATGTGGCCATGAAACATTGAATATGGGTGCCATCGCAACGAATTAGGCTGGTGCCTGAGCCGGGGTGCTAGCCACACACACACACACACACACACACACACACTCACACTCACACTCATACACATACACATACACATACACCCACCCACACACACACACACACACACACACACACAAACAGGCACACACACACACACACACACACTCACACTCATACACATACACATACACACACACAGATGCACACACAGATGCACACACACATTTCACATACACACACACACACACACACACACACCAAATAAACACACAAACACACTTTCACACTTATTTGGACAGGTTCTAGCAGCCTGCCTAAACACAGCAAGGTCAACAGCAGCACAGAGCAAGTTAAATATAAACAGGCGTTCAGTCCAGTGTGAGGGGGGCTCCCAGGCTGAGGGGGACAACAGGTCGGCAAACTCTTAAGTCAGCCTCACTCCTGTCCACACTGTTATAATATGTATAAAATAATGCATTTGTTTTTCTCTACCAAAATAAGCGGTGAATACTGCTGCTCACCGCTCTGCATTATTATCTGTACACCGAGACAGAGACACCACGCTGCGAGTTATTACGCCTAATCCTCTCTCCTTCATGTCCATTTGAATTGTGAGGCTGCTGTGTCTTCCGCAGTCCTGCGTAACCCAGCCTCCCTCTTTGTTATTCATAGTGTTGTCCAACGCACATCAGGGCTTTCTAATATCGGCGTATACCTGGGCACCGCGCGAGCGCACGAGATTGCAGTAATTAATCAAAGAGAAGGACACCCTTTATTACAGTCAAGTTTGGCAGGGGCCAGGGGTGACCGGGACTGGAGAGAGCCTCACATGGGTGAAAGTCAATTTGAATACCTTAATTATTAATAAAGAGGTGTTTGCCCAGAGGATGGCCTGGAAGTGGAATGAGGCACCTGACCAATATTATTATTGTTATTATTATTTTTGCCACCGATACGATACCGATTTTAGGATTGCAAAAAATAGCCGATATTATCTGCCGATATACGGATGTATGCGTCATATATAGCCGATATATTTTTATTTTGCTTTTAGCAGAAAATGAAAATCAAGTTTTAATAAAACACTGCTTTATTGAACGCAATTAACATGAATGTGTATAAATAAAATGTTATCTCTGCAGTAACAAAATCAAAATGTGCAATAATAAATACACTTAAATAAATCAGTTTGAACAGATTAAACAATCAACTGAAATAAACAAATGACTCAAATAAATGACTAACAAAAAATGTTATTATTTATATATTCTGGGAAAATGGAGCGAATCACTATCATTTACCATCATGAAGTAATCTTAGCTCGTTCGGCTGCAAAATATATCAAAAAGCTCTACCTACTAATAACAGGCTGGTAATTATAGGAAGTAGACTCGTGCATGTGTGTTTTTTCTTCGCATGCGCTTGAATAGCGCTAGCGCTGCGGTTAAATTTCACTGAAACTCTGCACAATATACAAACCGCCTTTTTAGTTTTAGGATAATTTGATGTACCCCCATAGGTTCAAAGCTGTGTCTTAATTGGAACTGAAGTGTAATAGCGGCCCACCCTATACGCTGAATACACAATTGCGTAGGGCCCCACGGAGAGTTATGTCACCCTCTGGTGGTGGTTTGCATTCAAGGCCCAGTGAGAGAATGCTTGTAGTCCATAGTGTCCGTGTCAGTGTCCATAATACTAATCAATCTCCATTTATTGATTGAAATTATATCTGGTTGGCAAAAGAAAAACGTGAGTTTCTATTGGGGTTTTATTGCAATGTAGTATGTTGTAAATTATAGTTTATAACCATATCTATTAAAAAAAACACTGTTCTGGCACATGCAGTGAATAATTACTGACAATTACATACATTTGTATTTTTCAATAGGAAAAGTTATAAATGGTTGTCTTGTCTTTTATTTTATTACAATAATCTTGAAAGACATAATACGCTCCTACCTCATTTTCAAAACTGTTTTGTGGATTTGCAATTAAATAGTTTAGCAGTTTTAATCTCTCTCTCTCTCGCTCTCTCTCTCTCTCTCTCTCTTGTTTTATTTCATAGTTCTCGGCTCCAGGCAAAGTAAGGAGGGCCCCCAAAGAATATCTTGCCTAGGGCCCCCTGTTGTCTAGAGCTGGCCCTGCTTAAGTGGGTCGTGTTTCCAATGCGAGCACTCACATCAGCGCTACCATACAGCCGCGCTATAAATTCCAGCACAACTCAAAACCTCCTCAAAATCAAAAACAAGACCTAAAATCGAATCTTCTGATGTGTGTTGTCCGTTCTACAATGCAGCGCTGCCCAACGTGGCGCTCCGTGGCTCGTCTGGCGTGAGACCCGCTTTTACGTTAAAGCTCTGCCGTAACCGAGTCGGACTCGGACCAAGAGTGGATCCGAACGCCACTGACTTCCTCCACACAGCACTTACTTGTGATATTGTAGTTTTGCTTTTTGAAGCGTTATTCAATTAAAATGTGTTTTAACCAATTGAACCGAAAAAATGATGACGTCAACTATATTTTGAAATGTTACATGGTGGCACTGTAAAGGAGCATATGGTGCAGCGCCACTATTACATTCCCTGATGTGTTTTCAGATCATCTGGTGGTTTTAAAGTGAAACTACAGCCTAAAACACTTTAACATTGTTCGGATATGTCTATTGGTGATATACAACCAGTGTTGTAATGTAACGAAGTACAAATACTTCGTTACTGTACTTAAGTAGAATTTTCACGTATCTGTACTTTACTTCGTTATTTATATTTCTGACAACTTTTACTTTTACTCCACTACATTTCCTCACTAAAATGTGTACTTTTACTCCGATACATTTCCCATAACCATCTTCGTTACTCGTTACTACAAAATAAAAATCGAGTTGGTGACCTACTTCCTGTTTATCAACCTCCAAGCGCGAAGAAAAAAAAAAACACCACGCGCGACGAAGAAGAAGATCTGCTTTGGCCAATCATGGAAGCACCTGCAGCTGCGGCAGGTTCTGCTAATTCTCCGGTCACAAATGACGAGATTAACAGTGGCGACATCAACCGGTATTTTAACCCAAACTGAAAGTGGCTGTTGTTTACTGTTGCCATGGCGACATGTCTTTTCCCAGACGAAGTGGTTTTTGTGCGTGTGTGTGTCTAAACGCCACGGCTACACCGGCATGCTGCCAATACTCTAGGGCGGCCATTCGTCCGGCTTTAGGCCGGACTGTCCGGTTTTTCAAAGCCCTGTCCGGCGTCCGGCGCAGCATCAAGCCGGACGCGTATTTGTCCTCCTTTTTGAGACAACCCCGCCGGTCATAGGTCCGCCCGCCGGTCATAGGTCCGTGGTGTGTTACGATCGCGCGCCCCCCCCCCCCCCCCCCCCCCCCCCCCCCCCCCGTCGGTCGTAGGTCCGAGGCGCGCACCCCCCCCCCCCCCCCCCGGGCT
The DNA here is from genome assembly GCA_030340625.1 of Merluccius polli. Lineage (NCBI taxonomy): Eukaryota > Metazoa > Chordata > Actinopteri > Gadiformes > Merlucciidae > Merluccius > Merluccius polli. The sequence continues at coordinate 36,372 of JAOPHQ010004278.1, read as the reverse complement.
GAGGTGTCCTCCTTTTCAACAACTCATAAATGGTCCCCCTACAATACTCTGATAGGACGTCACAGTGTGATTAAGGTGTTTACATGTCTACAATAATGCCAATAAGACTGGAATACTCCACATGTCTTCATTCAGTATTGATTACTCCCACTATGGGAATGCTGTTTACATGGCAGTGTGTTAATCTGAGTATTGTCTTCATCAGGTTAACATCAGTCCAGTGTTGTCTTATGTGTACGACTTATATTTATTGTTATTTATTTAATTTTAATGTTGAACAAGTTGAAGCCTCTCCCCTGTACTGTACCTGGATATTACAGGAGCCAAAATACATTTCATAATCAAAATTCTAACTGCTCACTTTGTTTAAATACTTTTACTTTTACTTCTAATACTTAAGTACATTTTATATCAGAAAATTACTTTTGGTACTTAAGTACAGTAAATGTCAGGTACTTTCAGACTTTTACTCAAGTAATATTCTAAAAGGTGACTTTTATTTCTACCAAAGTCATTTTCTGGTAAGATACTTGTACTTTGACTCAAGTATCGCTTTCAAGTACTTTATACAAGACTGTATACAACGGCACCCCAGGTCCTGTTTTACCGTTTTCTGTAGTATTTAGTAATTTGCCGTGGCTAAACACGATTTCTGTAGACGCTACTATGTCACACGGAGACATTGCTGCCGTAGTTACAATGGGGTTTATTAGGAGAGTGTGTCTTCAAATCGATGGAGCATCAACCATAAGTATCAGATATTAGTTTGATTCCCATATGACAACATACTCAGGGGTTATGTCTCAGAGCATATTACATTTTCGCAAATGCTCCTATGGCGAGAAATCAGTAATTTAGTAAGAGGACACATACGTTTTTGCCGAGCCAGTAGCCTCTTAAATCCAGAATGCACTTGCGGCATGAACACGATCTCTGTACACCTGCCGAAGAATGGCCTTGTTCAAAGAGGAAACGGCCTAGTAGTCACTGTTAACCCGGTCCATTTTGTCTGTTCTGGCAGCGGGGAGCCCAGATATGGCTGATACATCTAGGTTTTGTCGGGCAGCGATTCATTGGATATTCCTTTTCTTTTCTTAGAGCATAAACTTGCTCCTCAGCGATAGCTGCATACCGAAATGTTCACCAAAGTCTTGGCTACAACTCTGTGAAAGGTTTCTTTTTTTTCAGTTTGTGACTTGGAGTTGTTCCCCGAAAGGCAGAGGTACATGATTGAAATCCAGCACCGAAAAACTGCCATTGACTTTTCCCTGCTAAAGTATTTGCAGGGAATCGCAGATTAGCCACTTGCAGGAGTGGATTCTTGTATTTGTTGACAGTGTAAAGTGCAAGTTTGCGGTTGTTTGTGTATTTATTCTTAAATTTACAAACCGATTCACAGATTTACACATCTTTTCTGTGACTAGAAATACCAACCTACAAGTTCACAAATCTTAGGTGTCTTCAGTCTTCACTACAAAATTCTGACTACACTGACAATACTTTTTAAAGTCCATACTGTCAGTTTATCGGTGGAATTTCCGCCGAACTCTGGACCGCAAATATCAGCCAATTTTATCGCCGAACCGATATATCGGTCGGGCCCTAGATGATATGCAGAGCAATCTCAAGAGTTTCCCCCGAGTGTAGAAAATGTGTATTAGGAAGGGAGGTTATGTTTTCCATAAAGTTAGGTTTTCCTTTTTTAGTAAAAAAAGATTTGCGTGTTTTTCAGACTTAATCCCGGCGGCTCATCTCACTTTACCAATCAGTTGTTGCTGTTGTTTGCTTGTTGTTGTTGCTGCTGCTGTTCGGCTGTAGCGGTGCATCTCCCACCGGTGTAGGAATTTGGGGAACTGCTGAGGTGTGGAGAATGTATTCCACAATATAAATGCATGCACACGCATGCACACACACACACACGGGCATGCATGCACACGCGCACGCATACGGGCACATGAATCTCAAGCCTGTCTTTGTAATGGAATAAGTGTCTATATAGGGGCATATGTGAATATGAATCTGCCATACTCTACCCATACTGGCCAGAAGCCAGAGAGAGAGAGAGCGACAAAGAGGAGGTGTGTGTTTGTGTTTGCGTGAAGGTAGGACAATGTCTCGACAGGGTTTATGGGTCAATCCTTAAGAAAAGATCCTCCCCCTCCTTCATGAGTGTTATACACATGCAGCCTGCCCCTCTGCTGTCCAGACCTATTTACATTCAACGCCTCTGTTTCCACGGGTTGCTGTAGGACCATGAGGAGGTGGGGAGTCGTGCAGTCTCCCAGACTCTGTTCCTCCTCAGTCCTCGACGACAATGATGGGGGAAGTCAGGCTCGATGCATTATGCAGTTCTCATCCAGCACCCTTCCACTCTCCCTGTATTTAGAGAGCCAGGTCGCTCCACCTGCAGGATAGGGCTGTGTCCTCACTGCACGTGTCTAACAACTAATGGCCAGGCAGCAAGTGAAGGACAGTAGGCATTATACTCACTGCCATCATAGTCTCTGTCTCACTTCTGTCTCTCGCTATATTTCTCTCTCTCTCTCTCTCTCTCTTTCTCTCTCATACATTTCTCATATATCTCATATAATAGAATTGACCCTAAAAGGTGGCAGCTTTGATTGCGTTGCAGTGACCTTTTGACATTGTTCCTTGCCTTATTTTGACAGTGTCAGGGAATATGTGGCAAACGGAGAACTCAGCAGAGATACGAAATTGGAAGATTACTAGAGGGCCCTTGGAGGGCCGTCACATGTTATCTACACTGCAGTGAAATGGCTTGGGCCGCTTGAGCCCCAGAGGTACGGTTTTTATGGACACTTAACTTTACTTAACTTTAATACATGATACAGGTGCTGAGAGAGAGAGAGAGAGAGAGAGAGAGAGAGAGAGACCACTTTATGTCACCTCTCGCTTTTACCTCAGTTCCACTCCTCATCATCCCTTATTCTCTTTTCCAGACCTTTTTTGTGACAAAAATAATTTCACTGTTGTGTAATTTCTCAATGTTGTGGCATGCTGCCTGCCTGTTGCCATTTGTGTTGTGAGCAGGCGGATCTGTGAGCGAGGGGGCGGGAGGGAGAGAGAGATATTGTGGGGGCAGGAAGGCAGGAATGAGAGCCAGCATACGTCAGAGAGAGAGAGAGAGAGAGAGAGAGAGAGAGAGAGAGAGAGAGAGAGAGAGAGAGAGAGAGAGAGAGAGAGAGAGAGAGAGAGAGAGAGAGAGAGAGAGCAGCATGTGTGGAGGAAGGCCGGTCTCTCAGGAACAGCCCGAATGTGTTGGACAGCGCAATCGGAGAGGAGGCTGAGACATGGAGTGTGGATGAATCCGGGGAGATGATACGCCAACTGAGACGATCAAGGCTAAACTAACATGCTAGAAATGGAGAGCCAAGGGATATCCATGACTTATCCAGCACACCGTGTAGGCCTTTACGTATCATTTATAAATAACACTGTCTGTGGGAGATGGGACTGATACATCCATCCATGAACACTTACCACAGTTGGCTTCTATGTCACAAAATAAAACCAACCGCACTCACATCTCCCATATATATATATATATATATATATATATATATATATATATATATATATATATATATATATATATGATAGATACTGGCTAAACAAACTGTGGCGGATAGCCTGCATAACCCCTCCAGCCCCTCGCCCTATCTTGTCAACACCCCCTCTTGTGCGAGACACGCGCGGCCGTACAGCGGCATGGCAGAGCGCTCTGTATCTCCCCAAGGTCTGAATCATAAGCTTTGCAGCAAAAAGAAAGCTTTGAAATGGAAATGGTGTTGAGTAGTTGTTCCCCAGCATTCGCTTAATGCACCGTGTTGGTCTTTATCTCTCGTTTCATTCTTCCCTGATGTTTTTAATTGATCTAGCCAGAATAGCTGTCTGTCTATTCAGCTGTATTTTGGCACTCTTGATGAAGATGAAGAACACAATCAAATGAGAAATATGATACTATAATTATATGCCATTGGGTGGACGCTGTTATCCAAAGCATCTTATAATACCGTGAGTGCATCCATTTTTCTAGCATGAGTGGTCCCAATGGGAATTGAACTGCTAACCCTGGCAACGTTAATGCCATGCTCTACCAGTTGAGCTGGTCAGGGCCGTGACAGTACCTGTCATGTTAGGAAAATGACAGCGATTGTTCTGCACAATCAGATGCATACAGGCCTGCTAGTGACTGTCCATACAGGAACTCTGCTTGCCCAAAGATTGTGGTCGGTTGTGCCTCGTCTGTTTTAGACAAAACAAAATGGAAATGATTCATACAGTTGTCGATTGTAATTACAAACAGCAGGCTTTTAGTTTTGTATCTAGACATGTTGTTCATCGGCACGTTTGATGTCTCGCGGAAATTCAAATCATCGCCTCCAGTTCATCAATGAACCACTCTATTATACAGTATAATCATGTTTTTCACCCTAATTCATCTACTTGCTGCTAAATGGGTGTTTACTTCTTGCATTTTAAATGGCAATGCATATTTTTCTAGTGGATCTTTTTTAAGAAGTCAGTGAACAAGAACAGTGAAGTCACAACAGTATGAATACTTTGTGACTATTTTATCTAGTAATTTATCCACTAATCCATGAGGTACAGCACTGCGCAGGAGCTACTAAATTATTTAACAGCAACACAAGTACTGTTGGTGCAGTTTGATTTTTTTCAACTCATGTTCTGCCAGAAAACTCAAATAAGACCGGAGAATAAATGGCTCCCTTGAAAATCCAGGAGTGTTTTATGCTAAATGTGCTATGTTGTGTTTGCTCAGGTATAGATATATGCCATAGCCTGGAATGCACAACTAATGTACATCTGATCAATAAGAAATCAATTAAAGGTGCTGTAGACAACTTTTTTGCTTTAACGTATCAATGTGAAGTAAATGTTGATTGCACAATGTAATGGCTACAGAATAATGACACCATCAGCGTTTAGATTGGTTCCCTTATAAGCCTCCCTTTCACTATGCAGCTCTGTCACCGGGTACGATCTCCCTGGAAAAATTAAGGCTCACCTTACGGCACAAAGAAAACGACCAAACCAGGAGGAATATCGCTTTTGTTTACCCCGGTAGCTATCCCCATTAGCCATCTGCCAATCTGATGACACTACTTATATCTGCGTATGCTACGTTTTTGCATTGAGTATACTATCTGAATAAACCTCATGTTGCGCCTCGCCAGGCGATCCAGTCAGGCTACCAACCCAGTTCGCTTTTCTCAACACATACAAAATAATTTGTCTGCTTTCATGTCTCCGTTATATACTAAATTAATAAATAAACTCACGGTTTTCCTCCGAATGTTTTCTTATACTCCCCCCTCCACCCCGACGCCAACCCCTGCTGCCGACAGCCTGTTCCCAAATACAATTACGCCAATTTCACTTTACCTCCTCAGTGAACATGCTTCTTTCTTTCTTATTTCCCAAGTGTTGATCGTTTCTATCTTGGAGACTTCCAAACGAATGTGCGTCTTGTGTTGTTTGTGGTCGCTAGGCTCTGAGGAAAGAGAACACGATTTGGTTTGTCTTTGCGACAGCGGTGCAAAAATAATACCACTTTGAAACGCTAGGGTGGGAAAAGTTGAAAAGTTGTCTACAGCCCCTTTAAATAAAACACTCCAAGTTGTGTTTACCCAGAAAGAGAGCACTTTAAATTTCTGTCTAATGAATAATTTCTTTAAACCAAAATTGCACATCCCCCAGTCGCCTGGCCTCATGTTGGCCAAAAGAGCGGATATCTAACGAAGACTTCTTGTTTGTCGGCATTGATCATCTTTCAGACAAACCAAAGCACTATAAGTAAAACACGGCCACAAATGAAAAGACAATGGGGAGTGTCGTCTTTAATCTCTTATTATCGATAGACATTTTCCATCGCTTCCCACAGTGCTGCTGCCACTGCACGCCAGCTGAGAATAGAATAGTCACCCACACAAGGCTGCACAGAAACAGACCAGTATGAACCTGTGCTGACCACTGACGGACTGGTATTACCTCACACCTCATGGTGTATGCAGTGCGGTGTACACCTGGTGGAGCCAAGGCTCAGGCCATCTTGTCGGGTAACACGGTTCACAGTCACGTATGCTGTACTTTATCCGGGCTAGCGTTGGATGAACAATGCTGTTTCAGCACCCTGGAGAGCGGCATTCTCACGCGTCATTGCCGCTCTAGTACAGATGTGTTACAGGAGCATCTCAGGTTGGAAATACATCTACATTTTAGAGCAGGCATAGGAAGGCTATGACTTTTCGAGGGGACGTCGAGGATCCGGCGTGTTACAGAAAAGAGCGTGCGTATTGAAAACACGCCCCTGGCACAAACTACAAATTGGGACGGCATTTGTTTGTTGTGGGGCTTCCTGCTGCTTTTACTTCAAGTATCCTAATTGACCTTTAGGGCTGCTCTGTTTACACAGTCAACTATCCTGAGCTTGTTAGCTGGTGGGGCAGGCGTAGTGTGTTGACACAGTCGAGAGAGAGAGAGAGAGAGAGAGAGAGAGAGAGAGAGAGAGTGTGTGTATCTGGCTTGCTAAGTGTTAACCAGCGTGAAGCCCGCTGTCAGAATGTGGCAACACAAGTAATATTCACTAAGTAGGCAAATATAATGCAGAGACGGGGGGGGGGACGCTTTGCTGTGATTGCTGATGGGAGATCCGGCGCATTCTCCTGCTGTGTTTATGAGTTGTCCGAGGGCCAGGATGCAGGTATGATAAACGGCAACACGGCTATACTTCCCTCGGCGGACCCAGCTTATTAAGGCAGTCCGCAGGCCCATTTAAAAATGGCTCCACCGAGTATACGGCAGAGGGAGGAAGCGAGCAAGCGCGGTCTTGCGCACTTAATTGATCTCGGGACCACAATTTAAGACCGCGGTGATGTATGAGGATTTCCTTCCAAGTGCACTGCAGCTCCCTTATCTCATGTTCTCATGGACTAGCTGTACACAAGATGAACACACATACACACTTTTTTTGTTGTGTGTGTTAAGGATGCAAGAAATGCCAAAACATAATCGAATACACGGTTCAAATCACAGGGAGTACTCGAGTACTCGTAGGTGCTTTTTTTTGTGTGTCTTTTTTTATGTCTGCGATAGTTTCCATTAACTTACACATAACAAAAGTCAGTTTTAATCTGTATTTTATACAGTCCATGTGCGTTGCACCCACACCGGTGCTCTGCTGGTCATGCAATTTTAAACCTGCTTTTTATTGTTGTAGCGTTGGCAGGATACACTTCTAAACCGTGCTTTTCATGTTATATCCATTGGGGAATGTCACAGGAAACGTGATGTATCCAGCTGAATTGCATTTTAGTTTGGCTATTGTTTAGGGCAGGGCAGGGTACTTTGTAGTTCGCTGATTGTGTAGAAATGTTAACCAAACGATGGCTCTATAGAGAGGAGTGCTGCTGCCTGACGGCTTTGCTTGAAAGCCCCGTCTCCTGGGCAGGTAGACACCGCTAGACACATGGGACTCATACTGGTGATCACATCTTTAGTTCACCGCATCACATCACATTCACATTCAGATTGTGGATATCTGTTGAATATCCAAAAAAAAAAAAAAGTTCAAACTGCATAAGCTGCTATTGAGAGGTGTGATTTTTTTTAATACACCACAGCAGTGCTATGCTGCCATACATTTCTCTTTCAGCTTTGATGTTGGGACGTTCCTGCCGGGAATTATTGTAAAACTTGTCGCATGGGAAACTCGAACAAACCTATTTTATACAGCCTCCAACAATGCATGACTGTGCAACGGCGAATTATATTTATTCTGCTCCAAAATTGCTAAAGTTGCCAACATACATATCAACATAATATATAATGTATTTATAAGATGTCGGAGAAATTCGAGTACTTGTTTGCACCTCTAGTGTGTGTGTGTGTGTGTGTGTTGATGTCCACAGGGACATTCACCAACTACTAAGACCTTTAGGCCTTCTCTCCATGTAAGATATAGAAGCCTCTTATATATACATACCAATGACACGGCATCACGAGGAAGCAAGGCAGGCACATGGGCATTGTTGTGATTTCCGTTACTACACATTATCAGTTGACTCCCTAATCTGTCTGGTTGTCATGGCACCAGATGCACCGGGTAAACATGCAGTGACAGCATTTTCCACAAGAGAGCCCATGAAATGGGACGGAAACACCGGCTAATTAACTGTAGATGAGCACCAGATGCAAAGCAACTACAGCCGGCTCCGTCATGCTAGTTATGCTATTTCCTGGGTACTCCCCACCCACTATGGCTGCAGCATACCTTTCCTGTCCTGAAGAAATTACCTTTCCTTGTTGTCTTATCGCACATATTCTATATTGCATCATAGGGATGTGTATTAAACAGCTTTATTCTGGTAGTGGATGAGGTGTCATAACCCCCCCCCCCCCCCCCCCCCCACACACACACACACACACACACACACACACACACACACACACCCTATGTAAAGCGCTTTGGGTGTCTTGACAAGCGCTATATAAATGCAATGAATTATGTGTGTTTTCCAAAAAAATGGCGTCCACTTATTTCAAGCCATTCGTCTAGACCACTGACTTAAAGAAAATCTGTGATATGAGTAATGTTTTCAAGAAACAAAGGAACTCTTTTACAGTACTTGGGTGAAGGTGCATACTTGATTTGATCAGTCGAGAGCAGAAAGTACCCCCAAACCAATCTTCAAAACATCTTGGGGAAAAAAATAAACTGCACCACTGAAGCAGTGCATAGACCGTTACAAAACAAACAAGCATCCACCAAGCTCTTGTCAAATATTTGGCAGGGGATACAGCTAGATAGACATAGCTACTGTTTGTCAACCAACAGTAAAAAAAACAACAACCACTAAACAAAAAGAATAGAAAATGGATGCACAGGGTTGTGCGAGGTATTAGACAGCATGACTCGCTGTCAATGATGTCTCTTGATAGCAAATGTACGATGATTTGTGAAACATACGGATTAGTGCCAGTGGGTAGAAAGAATCTGCCTGAAGAATCCCCAACACATACATTACACATACTTTTAAAAAATTATATATATATATATACAGTAAAAAAAAACAACAGCTTGACAGCATAAGGTGGCGATCAAACCGGAAACGTTTGCAGGCTGTAAAAACGCGAGGCGCACTGCACTGCCTTTTAGTTGAAGCCTAAAAAAAGCAGAGCAGCACGCTGCGCCTTTTTACTGTTGCACAGCAAATCATGGAGCCGCTACATCTAAACCTACAATGACATCGGGCGCTTTTTTCTAGAGTTGACATTTTTCCACTCAGGGCGTCCAGGCAAACACACTCATGGCGTGTTTGGCGCGGGGCGCTCTGGAATGCAAAAGCAGCGAGCAAAATGCTTGGTTCCCATTGATAAGAATGACAAAACAGCCGCCCCCAGCTGTTGAAACATTACGATATTATCTGAAAGAAATGAAGGAGAAATGTAAAATTCAGTCTATTGGGTAAAATAATTGTAATACAGGGTTATAATTAATATAGACAAGCCACACACCAAATAACTTGATTCAATATGAATCTCGTTCAAGCCTCCCATCTACGCGTCTGATGAGTGCATGATTGGGTATATTGCTGTACAATTTTTTCTAACACATAAAAAGCCCAAATGAATGAATGGCTTTCTCAATCTGGAGGTGCTGCTGATGAGGTGGTCATCCAGCGATTGAAGAAACACTCCCGGTTCAGTCTGTGATTGCTTAAGCTCCAACTGCACACCATGAGCTGTCTCTGTGTGAGTGAAATCCCGGCCCTAGTGGCTGCTGGTAGTTTTAATAGATGAATAAATACTGTACATTTTCCACACTGGTTCTACACAAACAGAACTCATGTCCCGCTTGGATCCGCAGTCTACAAAGAAGGGTATCCAATTCATGCCATGGTGTAATTGTGATTAGTACAGACCAGAGATTGATTGACACATGTGGGAATTATGTAGGCCTGTAATAGCTGTGGTCCTGGAACATAATCCCCTCCTTGACTGGCACTTCCTTGACTTCTTACTGGAACAGCTGACGCGGTGCACACTCATTACGATCTGAGGCCGACTGAGCCGGTAGACTTGCACACACTAACATGGGATCATATTACATTTCAGCGGTACTCAGTTGTCATCTTCATTCACTTTCCAACCCTGAGCACCCCCCCTCCCACCACTTCTCCACACAGACTGCAGCATATTACAAAAAAACAGCCTTTTTGCTGCGTTTTACAACATGTCTTCTTTGACATGTAGCCAAAACTATATTTACGAACAAAATAAAAACTATAGTGGAAATTACTCAACACTTCATCTTTCAATATGTGTTCATTATGTCTGTATCTCTATCCTATGGCTGAAGACCGACTGGCAAGTCTTTTAAGGATAGTAAATGACTCAATTACAGGATTTACAATTAAACAATAACTTTAATTGATTTTCAAAAGTTAATCAAATTTAGGCTTGTAGTTTGAAAACATTGTAAAAACACATTTTAAAACCATTCAGCTCATTGTGGAGTTGACATTAAAGCATGGAAGAATGTGTTGTATGGCCCTCTATCCTCTGGATCTTCATCACATACCGTTCACCCTCTGGTGGTGCTGACTCATTGAGTGATCCAATGTAATATGCCGCCGGTTTCGTGAACATGACAGCATAGCACACGTCTCCACTGTGAAGGCTGTGGTACAGGTTTCTGTATTCTCATTTGCCTCTTTGCTCACTGCCTCACTGCCTCCAATGCATTGGCCTTCAACAGAGGAGCCTTCTTGCTCTTGGTCTTGCCATCCTTTGGTTTCTTTTTTGCTGCCTTCTTTTCACTTTCCTCTAGCTGCAACAAGGCTTGTTCAGATATTAGTAGAGCCCGACCGATATATCGGTTGGCCGATAATATCGGCTGATATTTGGGTTCCAGAGTTATAGAAATATATTTATAGAAATTCCACCGATATAGGGCCGATAATAGCACATAACAAGGCTTACATGCAGGCTTAATACCACCAGATGATCTGAAAACCTATCAGGGTTCTCCCCAAAGAATGCTCCTTTTACAGTACCACCATGCCCCTTTTACAGCGCCACCATGTAACATTTCAACATATTGCTGTAATGACGCAGACATTTAGTTGATTGTTGTTTTTTAGCCATTTAATTTCTGAAACGGTTCCATTGGTTAAAGCACTTCTATTGGAATACGCTTAAAAAAAAAACTACAATATCATGAGTATGTTCGGTGTGGCACATCAGCAAGTCATTGGCTTTCGGATATACTCTTGGTCCGAGTCTGACTCGGTTCCGGCAGAGCTTCAATGTAAAGCGGGTCGCACACACCAGACGAGCCACGGAGCTCCGCCTCGGACAGCGTTGCATAGTAGAAAGGACCATATTAGATCTTGTTCTGTGTTTAAATGAGGGGTGGATAAAGTGTGTGTGAGCAGTGCTGGAAGTTATAGTGAGGCTTTAGGCTATGGCAGCGCCGGTGTGAGCGGTCTCATTGGAAACACGATCCACTTACGGTCCAATTAAGACAAACAGGTTTTGAACGTATGGGCTTCAAATGATCATACAACTAAAAAGGTGGTTATACATTAGGCAAAGTACAGCACTAGCGCTATCTAAGCATATGCAAAGAAAAAACACACGCACTCTCATTCTGGATGACTGAAGCAAAATGATAATTTTTGTTAATGTTATTTATTTGGGTTAATTGTTTATATCAGTTGATTGTTTAATCTATTCAAACTTTTCAAAGATTTATTTGAGTTTATTTATTATAAGTATATCTTATATCTTATATATTATTAAGTATATCAGATAAAATAGGCTATCGGAATTTGTTGCATCCTAAAATCGGTATTGGTGGCAAAAAAGTAATATCGGTCGGCTCTAGTGTTTATGTATATATTCTGTATTATAAAAAATATCGGCCGATATATTGATATCGGACTTTATTTAATCTATTTATATAATATCGGTATCAGCATTGGCCCCAAAAATCCAGTATCGGTCGGGCTCTAGATATTAGTGACTCTCCATATTTTAGTGTTGATTCTCTATCTTTTGGCTGGATTGTCCTTCTTGGTTGGCATGATGCGTTGCAGGAAGAAATCTTTGATGCAGACGTTGATGGCTGGGGTTGGGATATTTCATCATTTGCAGGCATTACAACCTGAATATTGGTCTGCCATGGCCAGAGGCGGGCCGTACTATGGCGCAACCCCCCCCCCGTCAACAATCGCGCACTCCCCCCCCCCCGTCGACAATCGCGCACGCACCTTCTTCCCCCCCCCCCGGTCAACAATCGCACCCTCCCCTGTCTGTTTGCCTGGAGCCCCCAAATAGCTAAGATCGCCACTGGTCATGGCGTAGCGGGCATCCTCTGGGCCACCCTCACACCAAGATCCATAGAGGTGTTTCCCCCTTGTATACCACATAGGGTGGGAGGGTCTGTCCTGCTGCATTCCCAGTTGTGCAGACAGCGATCTGTTCCCTCCTGCTCTCACATTGAGAACCACTGGATTACATAAATCACTCATATTAGGCTGCCCACTGTTTCATGGTATCTTAGCCTATCAGCCCCTATAACCCAAACCTCCTGCTCTACCAGCAGGTAGATCACATGTTCCTGTTGTGCATCAATGCTAAGCTGCTCCTTCAGTTCTCAATTACTTTGTGTCGGCTCCATAACTTTTTGCCAGAAATAAGATATTTCACATTGCTCCCTCTCTGTACAGATAGCATGCTTCTATCATGCATGGGCATGAACTGTAGTTCTTTCATGTTTTAGTCATCTCAAACTAATCGTAGCACATCACTTTCAGTCATCTGAAAAGTAAAGATTAAATTATTGCTAATGTTAGTATATAATATAAGCCTATCCAAAATAAATAGACCTATGCAATATAAATGATATGTATATATGTATATTATTTATCCAAAATTATGGAGCTGATTCATCAGGTGAGGTCAAAATTAGGAAGGAAAATAGTTCAATGGTCAAAACGGACAAATTCCCCACTGAAACATAGTCAAGGTGACTTAAAGGGAGCAGGTGGGCTTAAAGGGAACATCAGTGAATGTATGGTTAAAAGACGCACATGACATACATTTAACAATTTTATTTGACTCAGAAGTTGCAAATGGGCTCATATAGTACATGGGCTTAATAGGGACGTTTATCTCAATTGCGATAACTACTCCTACACACCCATCAAACTAGTTTTTAATGTTGCAGTGTCCTCTGCATAGAATATGAAAGTGAAAGATTGTGGACTTGATTAAAGCAATATACAATCAATGACGCTTGGTGGATGGAGAGCAATCCAATTTAATTGTGCTTCCTAATCCTCAACCCCACCATACTCAAATATGTATGACAGTACAAGTGCTGTCTCTTGTGTTCTACCAGAATAGCAAATAAGTACTCCTATCTCCAGTATCGCATTATTTTAAATATACCAATTTCCAAGGATTGGTATCTCTTGTGGGGGTCACGGGGGAACTTGTTTCCATAACATAACGGTGTGTTTAAATGCTGAGCAGTGCTCCCAGCAGATAATGCAGTCATTTACAGCAGCTGCTCTGCCTCCTGGGAAATACAATGTGCCCTGGACACACAGGGACACATACTATGAATGACACATCCATCAGTGTAATGTGCTAATACTCTCAGACCTCATGCACTGTTACATTTATATTTTAAAATGTTCATTACATGCGGTGTTGTTCCATAAAGATGACAATAGGGATTTCAAATATACTCAATCTTGTGTAGTTTGCCTGTTAAAAATTGAAATCACCTGAAATTAAATTAAATTAGAGTAGCACACTTTTATTGGCGAGCCTATTTGAGTTTTTAATAGGCTATCACTGACTTTAATGTGTTGTACTTGCTATGTCAATCCAAACTGTCATTTCAATATTTGATTATTTTTTTTAACTCTTTAGAGGGATGGGGACATTGCTGACATCGTCAACACAACTGTTTAATCACATCTTTGGAGAACAAAATGGCCACCGGGCCCAGGGTGTGTGTTTGCTTCCCCATCCCTGTCTAACCTAGAGGAAGTAGAGCGAGAGAGGGCCATATCAAACCGTTCCATTATTTCTTTTTTGGGAAGGTGCCACGTCCCACCCTCTAAAAAAACCTCCAAGGTCCAATGGGCATAAAAGATGGCTACCTTGGTGATGGTGAACTCAGCAGAGTTCACCAGTGTTTCCCCTACAATTTCCTCTCCAGCAGCGGTGCTGAGGTGTGTGTGAGGTGCGCTATGTTAATGTGTGTGTGCACAGTGCTCGATGTGCTCGAGCCAAATCTTTTTTGGCATTAATGTTAGCGCAAACACAGTTTTCAGTCTGTGATTTATAGCCGTCCTATCGTCTGGGTTTCATAATACTGTTGCTTCTGTTCTACACAATCAAATATGTAGGCTACTTTCTATTATTGAGCCACTTGTTGTTTTACTTTTCTCTCTTTATGCTTCCTACATTTAGTCTAAAGCCATTTGTGAGCTAATGCGGTTTTTATTATTCTATAGCAGAACACTATTTTTTTTACAATATTTCGCCAATGACAATACAACAATTGAGGGATGTGCAGGAGGGTGCACCTATGATATATATGTTTTTAAATAAAATAAATAGCATTTGGGACGCCCAACATTAAATTCACGGCTGGATGCATGTTGGGGAAACACTTCACGTCACAATTCAGTCATTTTGTTCAATCTTCAGTGTATTTCAACATGTGGCCGACTTAGTTTGATAACAGAGCCTTAAGGTAGTGGGCCTTCGACCAAAGAAATAGAACAAAAGCCACAGAGCTGACCTTCCTTCCAGATAGAAACTAAACACAACATCTGTGTATTTTTTTGCTTAGTAAAGTTGTAAAAAAGTAAATGAAAATGTCTACTCACCCACAAAACAAATACCAGAAAGCCCTAAAATGAAACCAAAAACTTCAACAATCTCACCTGTCAATAAGCGTCGAATGGAAACCTAATGTTGTGTTGACACAATTCCCTTTTGATGAAAAACAAATACAGTGGTTGTAGCAATCACGCCTGGTAAAAGTGGTCCCCTAGATGTCACAAAGGGAAGGGTTACAGGCTAAGGGAGGAAAGTACGAAAAGCAGCAGCGCATTTCTCCGCAAATCTATTTATTTTTCAGAAATGTGTGTGTGTGTGTGTGTGTGGGGGTGGGGGGTGCATTCATGTGCGCATGAGTGACGATCAAGGCCTCCACCGCATCACTGGGGAAGAGATCGTTTCCGTAACACACTTCTAAGTCATCGTCGGGATGTGTGCGAGACAATCAAACACGGCGCCGTGTTCAGCACTACAATCAGCCGCTTAGTCGTTTCTCGGTTTCTTCCTCTTCAACTGCACCCGGGTCCCGCTTGGCATATTGAGCATATTGTTACTCTATGGGGGCTAACAAGGCCAGACGCTAACCTTGTGTGTGTGTGTGTGTGTGTGTGTGTGTGTGTGTGTGTGTGTGTGTGTGTGTGTGTGTGTGTGTGTGTGTGTGTGTGTGTGTGCGCGTAAGTGTGTGTGTGTCTATGAGATTGACTGCAGAGAGGAATAGTGGGTCCATATGAAAAATACATTGTCCAGCTTGACTACCCCTGCCATGCACCGTTTCACAGGCGTTCACAGCCCGGGGTGAAGGTAAATATGACAGGACCCAACAGCCCCTAACACCCCCGAGAGAGCGAGCGAGAGAGAGAGAGAGAGAGAGACTGCCCAAACCACTGTATTCTTGCCGGCTGTTTTGCGGTTCGCTGTACATTAAATGATTCAATCGAACTGTATCCGCCTGCTCCCCAGTGCAGCAACCTGCACAGTGACTCGCTGCAGGGCACTTGTGTGTGTGTGTGTGTGTGTGTGTGTGTGTGTGTGTGTGTGTGTGTGTGTGTGTTTCGATCGATGCAACCCACTGTAGAGGGGTCAACACATGCTAAACATCCAGCAAATTGGTGGACGCTAGGTTGGGCGTTGTAGCCCACCAACAGATGGGGGGTTTCCTTTAAATCCATTAAACATGTGTTTAGGTTAAGAAATGAAGAAAGCCGCTGGCGATTCATTTCTGTTGTTTTTAGAACGGCAAACCAAAGCTGTAATGGGATCGGAAACAATGCATGAAATCGATTCAACTTTGAGCGCAGCGTCAAGGTGGAGAATCCGAGCGGTCCGCTGCGCTTTGGGCAGCGCCGACGCTAAGGTTGGGCTTTAACACTCGACTCCATAGGAAAACATTAGCGGCACCGGCAACGCTGAGAGCTAATCATGTGTTGACTGGAGCGGTTTGTTTGTGATACGGATCCGCAGGGAAAGAGCCGGACCGAAAATCCCCTTGAACTCAACCACAAGAGATCAGCGGTACGCAGCAATCGCTGTGCAACGTCCTCGCATACAAACACACGTTCACGTCGTACAACGCCATTTAAAGAAAACGCAGCGCTCCCCTTTCTCCCAAAGAGAACACAGGAGTAGCATCCAATGAGTTTAGAGAGGGCTGATAAGGAGCCATTACCCCAGCAGCACACAGAGCCAGAGATGCCAGTAATAAGGACACGCTATTAAATTAGCTCTGGATTTGATTTGTCGGATAGACTTATATCCTCCCACGCACGCACGCACGCACACGCACACACCCACACACGCGTCCGTACACAATGGCACTGTGGTCTAATTGACAATGCACAGATCCAGCGCGCTGGTAAAAGTGATGCTCTACGTAATAAGTGAGGCTTGGCTATAGGCTGTGGCAGTTGTCATATCAGTTGCGATGCATTGGAAAAGACAAGCTCAGCTTTAATGTGACCTCCTAGGAGCTGGGCTAGCAGTCCGCTTGAAGTTGTTGTTGTACTGTAATGTCAGGTAGTATGTGATGGGCGTACATAATGGGACATACACTGAATGGCAAACACACACACACACACATACACATACAAATGAAACAGTTTTGGTGTGACATCCCAAAAATCAGGACTGTAAGGCAGTGAGAAAATCAAATAATGTCAGTAATTACCTTTGACTGAGCTGACTTTGATGATGAATCTGGAAGGGTGAGTTGTCTGTGGTCTCTAGCTGCCACTGAAAACAATCCTTCAAGGCAACATTACATCTAAATGGGCTTATTTGACCTTGTTGGCTTATTTCCCCATTGATATTAGGCACCTCTTCAACAAGCGTGCCCACCTTGTCTTTCAGCAGGACATCACTGATAAGGGCCCTGAATCTGCTATTCACATCTCTGTTGAGCTGCTGGTCTTGGCTCATATACCAAAGTATGCAAAGTGCCGTTCGTCTTCGAAGGAACAAACGTGATGCTCATGAAAGTGACATTCGATTCCTCAAATGACTTTGCCCTCTTTCGTTCGGGTCTCCCCGGTTGGAGGATGGCTAGACCCCCGCTCGCACACACACACACACACGTACATACCGAGTAAATTAGGCGAAGTCATTCACGAGCATAAACCGAGCTGGCTAAAGTGACTGGAGTGAGTGTAGTTATGGCGACGGCGGCTGCAACCTCATTACAAGGACACACTGCGTACGGCGGGCGGCTGATATCTCTGGCACGGCCCCCCGCACACCGCTGTTTGCTATTTGAATGGGGAAGCGGATAACACCTAATGCTTTTCCCCTCTGCCGTTATTGGCTTGTATGGCAGTGTGACCCGTGAAATGAGTACGGTATTCTGCCCCCCCCCCCCCCCCACCCCATTTCTTTGTGTGTGTGTGTGTGTGTGTGTGTGTGTGTGTGTGTGTGTGTGTGTGTGAGTGTGAGTGTGTGTGTGAGAGGAGATGTATTTATCTCAGAGAGGAAGGTGGCCACCATTAGGCTCCTCCACGAACACCAGCACACCTCAGAGGTGCTGCTGGAGAGAAGGTAGTTTTCTGGCGGTATCTGTGGCGATAAGTGAAGGTTGAGTTGCAGAAAAGGGAAACTGAAGAATGAAGAAAGTGACGAATGAAATGAAAGACAATGAGCAAGAAGAACACGGTGGAAAAAGTGGCGTAGATAGTACTCCAATATTTAGAAAAAAGATAATTTTGGCCACTCTACACCGTTTTAACACACATCCATACATTATACACATTACCACGGGCGTCAGTTTGGTTTTAGAAGTGGTGGGGATGGGGGGGGTGCGATTGTCGACCGGGGGGGGGGGAATGTCATGTCATCGTGCGCGCCTATCGCATGATTTAGACTTGACGGTTTCGGTTGAGTATGTGGGGATTTTTTTCGGTCGCAATTGGTTTGCACATTTTTAAAAGTGGTGGGGACAAAATGAATCTTGACGAAAACTGGTGGGTACTCGTCCCCAGCGTCCCCAGCGTAACTGACGCCTATGCACATTACTGATGTTACCAACTTACACAACTCATTGGATCCTTCTTATTTTTTGATTATTTAATAAATTCCTCTAACTCAACCCTTTCTTTATGCGTGGTCTCCCTTTTTGTTATGAGCCAAGGTCATAACAAATTACAAATTTAGGTAGTTATTTAATTAATTTCATACGTTTTCATGAGTTTTTTTCTGGTGAATTGAGTTGACTGGTGAATTGAGTTGACTGGTGAATTGAGTTGACTGGTGAATTGAGTTGACTAGTGAATTGAGTTGACTGGAGTGTTTTTGAGTCTATGGTGTTCAGCAGATGCATTGGTCGAACTGTCCTGCCAGCACACTCCTGATATTGATCCAATGGTTGATAGCCCGACCCGGTGAGAGTGTGCTCTGTGTTGTGAAACACCTCGACTGTGCAGTTGCACAAGGCTTTAATACTTACTTGCCTCCTAAAGCAAAGTGCAGCCATGTCTTCCTACACACGCCAACTTGCACGTTCAGTAGCGGAGGTGAGTGATTGAACCACTGTTGTTGTTATTACTACATTATGTACGACATACATACAACATCTTCTGCAAATCTATATATATTTCTTCACAAAGCAAGTGAACTGCAAGTGAAGAAATATGTTTTGGATGCCCCTGACTATTATCTCAGTGTCACTGTTAGTAATGTGCAAAAAATTCCATCAGCAAAATGATGATTATAGCATGTGTCCTTCAATTTCAAAATAAATGGACAAATCATGATTTCTCCTGCTCCTCTGTACCGCTGTGGTGCTCCCACACCCACTCAGTACATTATTGGTATGTTAATTGGTAAGTCAATTGCAAGGTTGGGGTAAAAGTGTGTTCTGAAATGGTGTCTCAGAGGAGCTGAGGAACGTGTCTACAGGCTGTGGTTGAGAAACAAGGTTCAGAATCTGAAATGATCAAAATATCAATTTATCACATAGTTATTTCACACAGGATTGTGCTTTTTTTGTGTTCATTTTTCATTAGGGTCTTGTACAAAGTTTCAGCCATCCTTCTATAAGATTTACACAGGCCACACCTTTGTTTTCAATATGTGTATGTATGCACACACACACACACGCACACACACACACACACACACACACACACACACACACACACACACTCCACATCTATGAGACGTAGATGTGGAGTGTCAAGAGCACAACGCAGAATTCAAGTTTTGGAATAGCCTCATAAATCCTCGTGGTTGGTTACCTGTTTTGTTTTGTCAGGCGGTAGTTGCGCTGAATGCGCCGTGATTGGCCAGCGGGGCCAACACTCACTTGGCCCCGGGAACCATAGATCTTGATTGACGGGCGTACCGTCCCATCTGCCACTGTTAATCATCAGGGGATTTGAGCACCCGTCTCCCACATCCTCGTCAAGCGACCTTGAGGGAAAAAAAAACAACAACACAAAAACACCAGCCGCCCTTGCTCCCCGTGGAAGCGGCAGGGGGAGAAGAAGCCCTTGATATGGCCACTCCAATCACTCCATTCAAGGGCGTGATAGATAGCCAGACACTCAGGACACGAGAGGGTGTTCAGGCTAGAACATTACAGAGAGAGACAGAGAGAGACAGAGAGAGACAGAGAGCATTCCCAGTCCCCCTCCAACAAAACCTTCCCACGCACTCACCTCAACCCACCCCCAACTCTATCCTTCCCTCTTCCCCTGCGGTTGATCCTGCCTCCAGATGATCGGGGGTGCGACGTGTGAATTAATGCGACGCGGTGGCGGTTTCGACTCTCGCTGTTCCTGTGTGTTAAGTATCAACAACACCGCAGTCCGGGCTTTGCTTTGTGCATACCTGAGCACCGCCGAGACGAGATGATCCTATTTAAACCTCCGGATCTGGTGTACCACTTGTTATGAGCGAGTGTGTGTGTGTGTGTGTGTGTGTGTGTGTGTGTGTGTGCGTGTGTGCGTGTCTGTGTGGGTGTGTGTTGTGTGTGCGTATAGTTTTGCAGTGAAAGAGGGGAGAGAGAACAAGAGGGGTCGTGATCGAGATGGGGAGCACAAGTAGAGTGAGAGGGGTGAAACAGAAGGAGAGAGAGAGAGAGATGGGGAGAAAGATCTCTGCACCGTCACTGTGTTGAGGGGGGAGCTCTCAGTAGGGAAGGTCTCATGGTGTCTCCAGAGGCAGGCGCGTGATGTCACCCCCCCCCCCCCCCCCCCCCCCCCCCCGACCCTGGGCCGTGAGGGGTCGCTGGCCCGGTGGGGGGTGGGGGCGGGCCTCGGGATCACTCACTGAAACGACAGCCGGTCAACAGAGTCTGTCCAATTAGAAATCTCGATGATCTCATATTTAGTGTGTCATTAATTCAGAAGTAATGAGGGAACGCATGAATGAATATCTTTCCTCCTCTCCTCTGTCTGTCTGTCTCTTACCCTCTGTCTGTCCCTTTCCCTTTCCAGTCCTTCGCTTTAGAGAAGCATATTTTCAGCGAAGGCAACAGACAATCCAGGATCCGTGAGGCTCCAGCACCAGATTTTCATTCCATCTGCACTGTTAAAACAGGCAGGAGTGGATGCCTGTTTGCCTCCGTCGCTCTCTCTCTCTCTCTCTCTCTCTCTCTCTCTCTCTCTCTCTCTCTCTCTCTCTCTCTCTCCCCCCCCTCCCTCTCTCACTCCGTCTCTCGCTCGCTGCACTCTGCTCAGCTCTGCTGCAGTGGATGGGGCTGGCGGCTCGCTCGCTCGCCGACAACCTGCCTCAGCAGAGGAGATCCCGGCGTCTTTCGCTGTTGTTGTTTTTTTTTTCGCACAAGAACCATCACTTCCTATTCTCTTGGCTCCCAGGGTTGCGTTTACATCTCCACTAACCCCTCCTCTCTACACACACACACACACACACACACATACTTGCTCACACACCGCGTACCCCTATCCTGCATCTTCACCATCAGAACATCTGGATACACGAAAGCAACAGAAAAGCAAAGGAGAAGAAGAAGAGGAAAAGTGTGAGGACAGAGGAAAAGGAGAAGAAGGAGTAGAGTGCATCGAGGAAGTCTTTTTATATATTTTTTCCCAGCCAACGTTTTTGCTCCTTCTCACATGTAACTGTGTGATCTTTTGGGTTCCCTGCAATCCCTCCTCCTCCTCCTCCTCCTCCTCCTCCTCCTCCTCCTCCTCCTCCTCCTCCTTCCTCCGAGACAGTCGACCCGCCGCGCTCTCTCCTCCCATGCCGACCGTGCTCAGGCTCCGTGTCAGGTGAGTCGTCACGGCGATTCCCCCCCTCCATTCCAGCTCCGGCTCGGATGATGGGGATTGATGTTGTACAGGCGAAGGAGGGGTGTAGATGTATGGAAGCACGATGTGCCCGAAGTGGAAGTTATGCGTTAGCGTATAGTCGAGCGGTGCACAACTGCCGTATCGAAGACCGGTGCCACTTTCCAAGAGGAAAACTGTATTTGTATGCTTTTTGTATGTGGCTGATAGAACGTATATGTGTGTGTGTTCACTGCTGTAGTATTATCTCTCTTAAACGTGGAAAGGCAGGGTTATACCACTATTTCAATTTGCTGCAGTGTTTGATGTTGCTGTTTTTCATTTCATGTCGGACACATGTTGAACACCTATGGATTTGGTGTTTCGTGATTGGGAAGTTTGGTTGGCTTGTGAACGCGTGAACGCTTGCATTTTACTCTGAGTGCTTCATATTGTCAGTTGAGTGCAATGGATGACAGTCAACAACAGAAAAGGGGGCACTAGGATTGCAGTTTGCAAAGGAGATTTTTACTGTGTGTGTGTGTGTGTGTGTGTGTGTGTGTGTGTGTGTGTGTGTGTGTGTGTGTGTGTGTGTGTGTGAGTGTGTGTGAGTGTGTGTGTGTGTGTGTGTGTGTGTGTGTGTATACAGTGCGTGTGTAGGAAGTTGAATGCAGAGATCGGGATATGGAGTTTAATTTGACTCTAAAGGAGTGTAAGTGTAGTCAGAATATTTGTAACTGAAACATTGAAAGAATATGTGTAACTGAAAGATTTGTAGTTACTTACTTAAGATTTGTGAACTTGTAGGTTGGTATTTTTAGTTGCAGAAGAGATGTGAATCTGTGAATCGGTTTGCAGATCTGTAACATGAGTCTCACGGGTGTAAATTAATTTAAGAATAAATACACAAACAACCGCAAACTTGCACTATACACTTCACACTAATAACAATAACAATATTTATGTTATTGTGTCATTTTTATTTGAATACATTACAACTTAATTTGATAAAAGTCTGCACACAACTCATTCATTACAACTCTTCGAATCCGCTTCTGCGAATGTCGAATCTGTGATTCCCTACAAATACTTTAGGCCCAAATTACACGTCAAGCACTTGTAAAATACACTCTAAAGAAAAAAATACACTGAATAATCGGCACTCGGTTCCAACTGTAGTCGGCCAGTTCACCAGCCTGAACTGTACAGACTGTCCTCCAACTCATACGCTCACTGTTGTCGTTTTGCATGCACCCGAATTTACGACTCATTGTTACGTTTAGCGTAACCTCCGGCCCTAAAAGGCTGACTCCACTTTTCGTTGTATGACCGTTAATATGTCACTTTATGAAGTTTTAAAAACATTTCAGGCGAGAAAGTAACAACGTAGATCCCAAATACGTACCGGTAGTCAATTTGTCCAAATATAGCCTATTTTAAAATGTGCTTCCGACGTTGCTATACAACTGCCATGCTAGCAACGGTACGAAGTAAACTCATTTCCGGCTGTTTACAAAATAAAAGCTTAAAGACAGTGACAATGCTTTTGTTTTGAAGACAGGATATGAAAACCTCTACTTCTAGCTAACTTTACCCTAACCCTAACCCCTAACTCTAACCCTAACCCCTAACTCTAACCCTAACCCCTAACTCTAACCCTAACTCTAACCCTAACCCTAACCCCTAAACTCTAACCCCTAACTCTAACCCTAACCCCTAACCCTAACCATAACTCTAACCCCTAAACCCTAACCCCTAACTCTAACCCTAACCCTAACCCCTAAACTCTAACCCTAACCCCTAACTCTAACCCTAACCCCTAACCCTAACCATAACTCTAACCCCTAAACCCTAACCCTAACCCCTAACTCTAACCCTAACCCTAACCCCTAAACTCTAACCCTAACCCCTAACACTAACTCTAACCCTAACTCTAACCCTTAATATCACCCACAATGCTCATCGGTGAAAAGTATGTGTATCCCCATGTCATGGACTGGGGGCGCTGGGGGCGCTCTTTGAAAAAAAACGCTCCAGTGGGTCGTATTCTAGTGCATGAACAAACGACAAGAGTGAGCGTATGAGTTGGAGGACTTGTTGGAACTGTAGGTGGTGACGTACATTTGGTGAAAGCACTCGGGAGTATTACTTTTACTTTTATGTACAAAACTAGCAGCTTTCATTATTGCTTAATTGAGCAAGAGGGATGTCTGTTACCGAACTATCCTGACTGGACTCCTGGACTGTGTGTTAAGTTATTGTAACTTTTCGAAAAAGTGTGACTTAATTATCTGTTCGACTACTTGCGCAATGTAGTGTATAGAGATTAGTAATGCTCTGACCTCTTTGATACAGAAGGGCTTTAAAATGTACGTGTCCAGCTATATCTTCAATTACGAAGGTGAGTAACGTATAACATTCAATAATCAACTAACTAACTACCACAACTCACAGGAACACAGCTCTATGAAAATAATGTCAATTCTATATAGAGCTAACAAACACCGACTTTGCATTCCTGGTGAAGACTATCATTTTGAGTTTGCCATGTTACTTTTTATGTCAGTAAAGATTTTTCGATCAAAGCCAAGAACCATACTAAGTCTTATATACATTTTTATGGTCAACATATTATATGTTTGCATCGATCTAAGCACTCTTGTATAAACGTATCGGTGCTGAAACCAGATCCAGTAGCCTTAATGACCATCACCGAGCCAACAAAGGATGTATTAGGTCATTGAAAGTCAGTATTGATGTTTCAGTCTCTTGTGGATTAACACATACTTGTGATTTTGATGCCATACCATACAGTTGCTCATCATAGTTCAGGGATTAAAACAACTATACTAAAATCATTCAGGAATTAATGTCACTCATTACTATGTTGTAAACCTGGACACTGTTTTGCAGGAGCTCTTCCTAACATCTATGTGCTCTGGGATGAAGAGTGACACAAACGTTGACCATGCCTTTGCTCTGCACTATGGGAATGTCTGCTGACCAAATGTTGGTTGACTGTTGTGTACAACCAGTGATGCCAATTATGGCCACCTTGTTTTTGCTACTCACTACTATAGTTGATTGTTCACTAAAGTTGGAAAACTTAAATACATTTGACTGATTGCCTCGTGCATGTTGTTGTGCCCATGATGTGAACGCTTCCCTTAGAATCATGTGCACCCATCGCTTCTCTGAAGATACTTGGTAAATGCTGCCAGTGTGTCTTCCCATGATCAGGCTCCATGAAGCCAAAGTCTTTGCCGCCATGAAGCCAATTCTTTTTCATCATGTAGCAATGTATACAAAATTGATACACACAGTATCTACTGAAGAAATTATTTGAATAAGGTCCTTATTGTATTATATTGAAGGAATTATGTTAAACTAACTGTTATTAAACAATGTTTTTCTGTATGGCACAGGTGATCTGTGACCTATATTACCTAAAAAGGTGTGAATATATATATACAGATGGCTCATAGCACATAAACAATATAGTTGCATGAAAAATCTATAAATAACTATAGGCTACCAATCTATACATATCACTAGACTGACCTATACCTACAAAGTAGTCAAGGTTTAATTTACACATTATTTACACTTATTAGGATATAAAATGTAAATGAGATACTTCCGTTAATGACATATTACATCACTTTGTGCATAGATAAGAGTATATAGATTTAAGAGGAGTGTGTATGTTTCCCTCCTGTAATCGGTTCAGCCAGTACTGTAGTGACGCAATTGATTGTACTTCTTGAGAGTTTAATACACAGGACTGAACACAACTCTGCAAAGGTGGCATTCGTCTTCATAAGTTTCGTAGAGGTCTTCGTTTTGATGGTTTCAATGATTATTTCTCATACTAAAAGCACTGCGAGGTGCTACAAAGGGAAGGAGAACGCTACGGACTGGAAGTGAACGAATGTGAAGAATGTAGTGACAGATTATTATTAAATCACACTTTTTCAAAAAGTTACAATAACTTGACACAGAGTCGAGTCCAGATGGTTCGGTAATGAACTTGCTCAATTTAGCCATAACAAAAGCTGCTAGTTTTGCATATAAAAGGAATACTACCGAGTGCTTTCACCAGACGTACGTCTGGTGAACTGGCCGACTACAGCTGAACCGAGTGCAGATTCTTCAGTTTATTTGCAGATTATTTTTAATCTGTGCTGTACGTGTAATTTGTGCCGAAAGTATTTATAGAGTTGTAATCAATGAGTTGTGTGCGCACTTTTATCAAAAAATGACACGATCACAAATATTGTATTTGTTGACAGTGTATAGTGCAAGTTTGCAGTTATTTGTGTATTTATTCTTAAATTAGTTTACACATGTGACAATCATGTTACAGATGTGCAAACCGACTCAGATTTACACATCTTTTCTGCAGCTACAAACACTGACCTACAAGTTCAGTACAACTGCAAATACATTTTATCAGTTACAAAAATTCTGACTACACTTTAGAGTGAAATTAAACTCCATATCGGGAACTATATCAAAGTGGGGCTGAACGCTGCATGGTTGTGCTTGTGCACCTAATGCTGTGTGAAATGCGTTTTGCTTTTTGGCTATCTTTCTGTGTGTGTGTGTGTGTGTGTGTGTGTGTGTGTGTGTGTGTGTGTGGGTGTGTGTGTGGAATGCACACACACACACACACACACACACACACACACATACGCACACGTGTCTCCCTTCATGCCATCCCTGTTCCATCGCCCAAGCATCGGCAGCAGCCTATTTTTTTCTCCTTACTTTGGTCGGAAACGGGGGAAACCTTCATTAGCTGTGATGTCACTTCAGCAGTTACCGGGCAGTGGTGTTCTACCACTGGTGCGTAGGTGGGGTGGGGGGAGGAGGGGGGAGGAAGGGGGGGTGTAGCAATTTACAACTCCAGGCTTAGTGGACTCCTGCCTCCCACCCACTCGTGTAAATCATTTGTGTGTGTGTGTCTGTGTGTGTGTGCGTGCGTGCGCACACCCGCATGCATGTGTGTGTGTGTGTGTGTGTTGCTGAAGCTGGCAGAGTCCGCTTCAGCCTCTTATGTGTCCACTGTTGCTGCTGCTGCTGCTGCACTGCAGAGACACTCTCTGGCTCAGACTGCTAGCGGGAAGATGTGTTGGCACACACAGGTTTGGTGGAAGCAACAGTGCTCCATGTGAGTGTGTGTGTGTGTGTGTGTGTGTGTGTTCAGCCTATCACATTGTATTAAAAAAGAGGCTTGTCGTCCAGTGAGTGGTCGGCGGTATCGTAGGATATATGTGAAGTAATTGACGCCAGCCGGCGTGATTCACGGGTTATGACTCATGTGCTGAGTTCCTATCACATCCTGATATTAATCTCATCTCACCCAACACAGAACGGAGCAGAACGTGTCGTCTGTGAACCGCTAACTACAGGCAGTCGTTGCAGCCCATACAGTACAAAATGACCGTCATACAAAACATCGATGAATAAAGTCACTGGCGTCTATGTATGTACATTTGCCTGGTATTCATGTGTGTCTATACTGTATATGTAGATGGAATCTAAAGCGGACGTGTTCTGGTTGCCAATCGCCCGCGGCTCAACGGCGCCTCCACTGATCATTTTATGGAGGTTCACTTATGTAAACCTCTGGGTTCACGCAAAAAGACAAACTTGGCCCGGCAGGGGGCGTCTATATGCGCAGGGTCTTTCTAAAGCGAAACCCCGGGCGCAGGCATGCTTTAGTGCCTTTTCATTGCATTACTGAAACGGAAGCGAGAGGCGCGCATCGTTCTGGGCATCCAGTCGGTGACTCGTAACGGTGTTGTTTCCATCCGGACTGACCGGTCCCTCCACCAATCACGGTCACCCATGCTCTCACACACACACACACACACACACACACACACGCACACAAAAACGCACACGCATGCACATAAATGCATTATCCATGGGGCGATCATCACTCATGGGGCACCGCTCGCCTCGTTTCGGCGTCACTCGCCAATTAGTTTATTAATTTGAATGACAAGGACAGGCGATGGATCTTCATGTCAGGCGTCCCAGTCTGTTAGGCACACACACACACACTCACACACACACACACACACACTCTCACACACACACACATACATGTCCTGGCAGTACATTCATTGGTTCAGTGAGACGGAGACAGCTACAGGTCTGTGCAAGACGGCGCTGTCACTTTAACAGGCGGGATGACTCAGTGCTGGTTGTGTGCTAAACAGCTTGTTTTCGTAATGTGTGTTGTTTTTGCTGTAGACTTAATTGATGCACTTGTGTGCGCAGCGTGTAGAAGAGGGAGACCATACGACGAAGGCGTCCCGTTCAAAAACGATATAAAACCCAAGTTTATCTTTTAACTTCTACTCGGTAGAAGTGCTGCGATACTCACACACACGCGCACACTCAACCCTCCGACAAATTGACACACAGATGGCAGTCATCAAACCGAGCCGCGCGCTAAGCAGAGACACTCGCGGCCGGCAGCACCGTCATGGACGTGCAAACAGTGTGGTCAGCAGGCCATGTAAACAGCTTCCAGGAATACAAACATCATATTGGAGAAGTCAAGAGGGAGAGGGATGCCTGAGATACATGCAGATTGCATTCAATACAAGCATCAGCCTCACAATATGAGTAATTGTCTTCTATCAGTAACGTCAACGCATGGAGTGACTAGTGAGTCTGTTTTAATGTCAATAGACAATAACGTCACCGGGAAGTAAAAAAATCACTTGATTAATGATGATTAAAAGATGGGTGTGCTTCATTGTTTTTTTTATGCCAACAAAAGGCAATTGTAATTAGACTAACATTATTCTTAATATCCTGTTCAGGTCACATCAACTAAATCTTAATTAATGTTCAATGTTTTTTTGTTTTTTTTGGTTCCCAAAAGCTTAAAGTTATTTATACCTCTTTCAATGGGTAATGGCAAACTATAATCGGAGTAGTGTTAACGTTGCATTGGCCACCGTCGGAATTGTCAGTTGGGATTTAACTGTTGCCATGGGTGACGTCAATGTGGACCACTTTGTTTTTCGGTTGGGCTTGGAGAGGTGTATCTGGCCATGATGGTAGCTCTTCTTGATGAGGCAGATTGTCAAAATCCTGTGGGACAAACTTTCTAAAAATACTAATATGAAGGAGCTATCATGTGCTTCCAAACGGAGGCAGAACATGTGATGTCCTTATGTCTGTTGTACTGTACCTGGCGTGAATGTGAACGAAATCAACCAGTCACACGGACAAATGTATTTTTACATTTATTTGTACGTAAATATATTTTTTGGCTCCTTGCGTAACTCGGCTTCTTCAAGTGAAAACAACAGTAGACTTGTATTGTTTTAATCGGAAATCTATGGTCTTCTTAAATCGATGGAGGTGTGGTTGGTGTCTGGTGATCTATATAATGCAATAATGGTTTTTTGACTCCGATCAGTGTACTCAACCGTTCAACCATCCACTATGGCTTGTTTTCTCTCTCTTTCTAAAATGTGTCTTTACACACGCATGCATGCAAACACACACACACACACACACACACACACACACACACACATGCCAAGACAGCATGCCATCTGACTGGGAGGAGAACAGTAGCCTCTTTAGAGCAGGCTTCTCTCCCGATGGGGACCCTTGAACTCAGCCAAATAGAGATAGAAAATAACCCACACAGGACGGAGCTCTTGCCTCATCTCTCTCTGTGTCTGTGCCTGTGTCTCTCTCTCCCTCTCTCTCTGTCTCTCTGTCTCTTTCTCAAAGCCTGTTCCATTGGCTCCTTATCACACCCTCTTTTTCTCTCTTCATCTTATTCGTCTCTCTCGTCTCATTTCTCTTCATGTGCCATTCTCTGTCATACCTGTCTGCCGTCTGTCTCCGTCTCTCTTTCTACTATTGCAGCTAGTGGCTCCACACACCAAACTCACTACATAAATAAAGCTAAGCTGAGCTCTCATGTGGTTTTTTAAAAATATTTTTTTTGTTGCTATCCAGAGAGCACTCCATCATACCTGGCTCACTAGAATACAGATGGATAAGAGACGCTAAGTGTAGCTTGTAGCTTGTACTGCTGCGACACTTGTAGAAGCAATTAAGGAAAGTGTGCCTCAACTGACTCAGTGTTCAAAGGGACTTACAATCATGCTCATGCTTGTATATAACTTAGATTGTATTTACAAACCAGTGTTATAAGGACATTTCAAGTACAGCATTGCACAAGACTTGTTACCAAATAGTGATTTTTCTATCTGGGAACAGATTGGCTGCCTCATAAAACCAGAGGCTGCTATTTGATTGGCTGGGAGGAAAATATCCGAATTCATTGGTTGTAAGTATAATTACAGCATACTGTGTACATTTCTCCTGACCTTTACATACTCATATCCAGCACATCCACCCATGCATGTATGTGTGCGTGTGCATGAAGATTTGAACTAGTGTATAAATACATACTGTATACATATTGTATACATGCACACAACACACATACGCCTCCAAGAGAGCCTTAGTTGTTTTATTTAAATTCCTGCATTCATTCGACACACACACACACACACCAGTAGGGGCTCTCTCCCTTCTGTTACCATGGAAACGTCACCGCTCAGCATTGTACCGCATGCGTCTTCCCGCTCTGTGTAACCCTGTCCGCAAGCCATGGTACCTTTTCTCTACTTGGGGGGGGGGGGGGGGGGGGGAATCGCCCATGCCAACAGACAACATCAGTGTAGGCGAGCGAGAGAGTGAACGTGGGCGTTTGTTATTGGGGGGGAGAGAGAGTGAGGGAGAGGGGAGTGGAGTGGGAGGGGGGGGGGGGGGGGGGGGGGGGATGAAAAGGATGAGAGAGAGAGAGAGAGAGAGAGAGAGAGAGAGAGAGAGAGAGAGAGAGAGAGAGAGAGAGAGAGAGAGAGAGAGAGAGAGAGAGAGAGAGAGAGAGAGAGAGAGAGATCAAAACATGGACAAAATGAGGGAAATGTGACCAGAAGATGTATGATGGAGAAACCAAGTGGGATGAGAAAAAGAGACCACAATGCATACACACACACACGTTTGAGGGAGCAGGGAAATTGCGTGGGTATAAGGGAAGCTGCTGGAGCGTAGCATGTTTTGCTTTCGATTGAAGCAACCCCCGCCCTCTCCAGCATCACCGCCACTCACCGCCATTCACACACATCACAGTGAGCGTTCATCACAACCTCTTCTGAGACCCCCCCCTCAGCGCACACACACTCGATAATGCCATCACACAGCGGCTTCAAACGATGCCGCAATCTACCTGCCAGGGTCTCCATCAAGTGCATATCCTCTTGAGGAAAAATGGCCTCAACGTTATTATATACTCCATTATGTATATCTATGTCTATTTTTGGTTGTTTGTGGCTCCAGGTGCCTTTAGGTGCCTCTGGGTGCCTCTAGGGCTCAAGGCAGCGATGGGGTATTTCACGGTGGAGCTGTTTACGGGTCATCTCACCGTTTGGTGAACTGCTCTGCCACCCTGGCCCGCTGCGGGTGGGTTTACCGAGTGGTTTGACTGCATTGAGATAGAGGGCATGTTTTGTGTTGGGTTTTTTTTTTGTTTTTTTTGCCATCTGTATTGCTACCAATTATATGTTACAGACAGATTTTACATTGTGGACTGGTCTACATTATGTTATTAAAATAACGGCTGAGCACTTCTATTTGTTTTAATAGATGTTTCTGTATACAATTCCACACAATTTAGCTTTTCCCTCCCTTGCAACCCACCTCCCTTTAAGGCTCTAAGCATTATGAAATTACCAAAAATCTGTTGTGCTGGAAGCAATACAAAATAATTAGCGTACAGCACGACCCATTATGTCCAGCCCTGCAGGCAATAGGTATCTAAACTGTCTTGGATCGAAAGCCAGATCGTACTGTGTGTGTGTGTGTGTGTGTGTGTGTGTGTGTGTGTGTGTGTGTGTGTGTGTGTGTGTGTGTGTGTGTGTGTGTGTGTGTGTGTGTGTGTGTGTGTGCGTGCGTGTGTGTGTGCGCGTGTGCGTGTGTGTTTAGTCATACAAGGAAAGATTACTGTAACCCTGTGAGTGTGAATTGACGACTCTGTGGGGTGGAAGCTTGACTCTCTCTCTCTCTCTCTCTCTCTCTCTCTCTCTCTCTCTCTCTCTCTCTCTCTCTCTCACTCACACGAACGCCGGCATCTCATCCTTTATCCAACCTGCTATAAAGTATTTTATCATTTGGAATTGATACACCAAAATGGCGTTTCCAGCAATAGTCAAATTTACTATGTCAGTTAAATCGAGTCGACAGAAATTGACACTTACAGGTGATAAACTTGAGGACCTACCCCTCATAAGGCCTTAAAAGTCATTATGGAAGAGAGCGAAAACCTCTCGACCAGAACACAGTCTGCCATCTTGTGTCCTTAAAATGACCATGGAAATGGTCATTGCAGAGTATTCCTGTACTGTATTCTTTCGATTCACTTTTGGCTTATCCAACAGGGTGTACAGCCTTGGCTTGAGATGTGCACATTGCCACTTCCTTGCGATGGACATTTTGTGTATTTCTAGGGCTCTGCAGAAACATGGTCCCAGATGCTTGTGTAGTTTTGTCAGTGCCAGAAAAAAAAAAGGAGTTGCATAAACAAGTCATGCAGAACCCGCCGACGGACTTTAAAGCATTCTGTGTGAAGCTTTGCCTGCCTCTGCAAACGCTGCATTCAAACCAAATGATCCTGTGTGCTGAGAGAGGGTTTATATCGGACTAGTCACCTTAATGAGCAACAAAGAGAGAGGAGAAACACGTTTACTGCCCTTTTCACAACGATGTAGCCATTAAACACTGTTCAGAAACAAGGCAAAGTCACCGCGAGCCATGGGACTACATTGTCTGTTTTTTTTAATAGGCTTTGTAACACTTTACTTTCTAACACCTTTATTGGTGGGTGCCTCCTCAGCTCCACATCTTAATAAGCACAACTCCAGAACTCAACATGTGGAAGTTTCAGTTAAAATGGTCCACGGCAGGTTATGGACTCATAGTTTGAGTGGGTCTGTTATCATGTTATTGCTCACCGCATTACTCACACGAATGCCATTACACCCACTCCCCCATAGCTCCTAATAATAGACGCCGATTCATCAGAAATGTCACAATGTGACAAAATCATTTTGGGTAAAATACCACGAGCATTTGATTAGAATTCATCAGAAGCGCACCCCCTTTACTGGCGGTCATGTTTTATTTATACTGTTTTCACATGCCATTACATACAACAACAACCTTTCATTTTGGTTGTGTGCACATTGTTGCTGCGTTCACACATGAACACACGCAAAGCCATAGCACATGCACTAGTCCTCTATAGTTGTACCAAAGGAAGCTGAACTCCCAAGTCTACCTCTCCTCCATTATGCTGCCCAACACCTCCTCGTCCTCGTCCTCCTCGTCCTCCTCGTCCTCCTCCTCCTCCTGCTCTGTGGCAGGCAAAGCCTCCTTCTCTTCCTCCTCCCCTTTCTCCTCCTCCTCCTCCTCCTCCTCCTCCTGCTCTGTGGCAGGAAAAGCCTCCTCCTCTTCCTCCTCCCCTTCCCCCTCCTCCTCTTCTTCATCCTCCTCCTCCTCCTCTGCTTTGGCAGGAGAAGCCTCCGCCTTCTCTCCCTCCCCCTCCTCCTCCTCTGTGACAGGAGAAGCCAGAGGCCTGCTGGCTGATAAGAAGCAGGGTCATTAAGGCCAGGTGGTGTCACCGCGGTCGCCCATCCAGGAGCACATGTTGGCCATCAACACCCGCAGGCGCGACCGAGGCTGAGTGCAGGCGCGGCATACATCATATCCACCATTCCCCACAGCCATCGCACGTTGCACATCAAATTGTATAGCAAAAAAAAAGGTCTATTTGAATGTCAGATCTTCACTACATTAACATTATCCATCACTCTCAACAGATATGCACATCGCAGAGCAGGTTGTGATATGAAATATATGATATAAACATATGAAGGGACGATCGCATGGATTTTTAATCTAGGGGTCACTGTGACCAGAAGTGCCGCTGTTGGTCAGCCTTCCTACACATTTGCAGGTCAAACGTCAGTTCAATCTCAGTTTGGTAGACGCTGTAACTCTGCAAAGCAGCTAATCGCGTTTTGGAATTGAAGTCGGTGGAATGTGTTCAGTGACCGTCCCTTTCGGTCCACATCTACTCGGGTACGAAGGTGGGCTTTCGCTGAAAAACAAAGTTGCAGGTTTCAATGCCGGCGAATGAAAATGAAACCTTTTTGAAGAAAAAAGAAAACAACAAACTGCTGACGAAAACCAAACTCTGTTCAGAAAACTTTTCCTGGAAGAATAAGAAAAGTTGTAAATATAGACCTGGGGACGGTTAATGTCAAAACCGGGGGGGGGGGGGGGGGGGGGGGGTGCTCTCCAGAGATGGATTAAAAACACCCAGCTCATGGGTCCAATAGAGGTGAATAAAAAAAGCGGTTAAAAGTAAGTGTTGATGTACGTTGGGCATCAGGCACAGAAGGACAGATCCCTAGTTGTTGGGCCAAGCGTAAGTGTAAATCAGCGGTCCCTATCCAACGAGCAGGACAGCTGTGTCAGCCTTCTCGGCCATCCATCAACATTTTTCTTTCCATGAAAGATTCAATGCGGCAGATGGGCATCTCTCATCACAGTTTTTTCATTAGGCAGCATATGACGCTCTTGAAAGCCCTCGCCCTAACAATATCATTCAGGTGTATGCGTGTAAATAGCACCTGGGATTGTGCCACCGCCGCTTGCTGTTGTGTCGGCGTGTGTACGTATGACGTGTGAGCGTGTGATGAGCCTGTGCTTGTCGACAGATGTAGTCTCACAAATCAGACTTTCAGGTTAATAATCTAATGGTTGATCGCAGACGAGCTCAAATCTGGGTGAACGGGGGAATTTCACTTTCTTTCGTTTTTAATGTTTCGACCAATCGTGTTGCTGGAGGCGGGGATTTGAGTATAACAGCGAACACAAACTCGGCCAGCACTAGTAAAGTTTTCCCGGTGGGAAGACAAGCTAAACCATCCTGTCCGGACACCGATGGTCAGGTCACCACTGTGTAGACTGGCCACTGTAGAAATACACTTATTAACATCCCCATCTGAAAGCTTCATCCACTCGCGCAAATGAGTTTCTCTTCGGTCGAATACCTCCGTAACGAAACAGGAAACAAGGCGTAACTCCACCACTTTCAGTTTTAGTTTCCCGGCCCAGGCTCTGTGCCGTCCCCCCCCCCCCCCCCCCAGGAGATCAGATATAACAGGATATATGAGGACTGCTGGGTCCGAGACTGGAAAAGACGAGATGAAGGAGTCCTACCGGTGAAAAACAACTCTTGCATCCTTTGATAAATGGAAGTGGGAGTGGGGGGGGGCGTATTTGGCCAGACTGCACTCCAGTGATGAGGTGGTCATCAGTGAAGAGGCGATGTCATCGTTTCATTCATTACCTCTGTCTGTTCCTCAGAAGCCACAAGTACGTTCTGAAAAGGAGAGTTGTAGAAGTGGATCGTCGATTGTTGTAATCCTCACGTTTGCCTACTCCCTCTTTGTTTACCGTCTGAAGAGCAAGAGTCTTAAGTTGTTATGTTGACTCAGTAATCAAACGCACACATAATAAATTGCTATCACTGGACTGTCAAAATAAAATGTATTGGCGAACACTGTCATCATATGCATCATAAAACCACAATATACAGTACCTGAGCACAGACTGGATCAAATGGAAAATCCT
Source organism: Merluccius polli (assembly GCA_030340625.1). Taxonomy (NCBI): domain Eukaryota; kingdom Metazoa; phylum Chordata; class Actinopteri; order Gadiformes; family Merlucciidae; genus Merluccius; species Merluccius polli. The sequence continues at coordinate 997 of JAOPHQ010004278.1, read as the reverse complement.
TACCAGCAGCACTCAATCATGTGCACACACACACGCACGCACGCACACACACACGCACGCGCGTTCGTGCCAGCCCACACCACGTCCTATCAATCCTGCCACTATAACTTTCCGTGGCCCGGTGCCATGCAGAATAGACCCAGGGCGTCGCGGCCATTACAGCATTGATTAGAAATCATATTTAGAGGCAGCGGAGGGGGGGGGGGGGGGAGGCAGATGCTGATCGACGAGCAAACCCCACTGCGTGCTCCACACACACACACACACATATACAAGAGGCGCCTGAGCTGTTTGGCATTAATGAAATCACCCACGGGCCAACACAGGCTGTCTGAGGAGCATATATCACCGGCCATGTGTGCCAGGGGGAAGGGGGCAAACGGTGTCACATCGACGCAGCGTCCCCCGAGTGTTTTTGTGTACGCACATGGAGTCGCGCGTTTCATTTCATTTGCGTCGGTCTAAATGCGGGCCCTGTTTGAATTGTTCAATTCGGCGTTCAATCCGGAAGGATCGGGGATAGCCGGATACAGGGGGTGTGATGTGTGAGGTTCCCAGGAGCGATGCCGCCGCACATTGTTTCGCTGTGCGTGATCCGCTTCTTTTCCAAACGTCAATTATGACAGTGCAGATCCGTCTTTGCGCCAGTCGGCCCATACAGTTGTCTTTTTCTACGAGCCTTCCCGTAACGACACGAGATCATCCCATTCCTAAACATTATCCCTGCCGCTTTGTTGACCTCACACTCACTGTGTTATTTGGAATTGGCCCCCCGGCGACACCGAGACAGAAGACGATACAATGAGGCTTCCTCATGGACTCATCTTAGGGGGGTACGGAGCACACGTCTGCACATGTCCTATAAATCGATGGTTGCGGGGGAGCTCTGCCGGTGCGGCGGTACGCTGTGCCAGCAGCCTCAAAGCAAGGGAAGCCAAGAGAATTAGAGAAACCGATGAAGAAGACTAATTCTGTTCTGGGCGTCCGTCTGGACTCT